>JAOEHQ010048378.1:0-21195 GCA_025447715.1 Asclepias incarnata
TTCTAAAAACCGCACGGATCGGTTCGGGTTTCGGTTTTGGGTCAAAACCGACCCATGCTCACCCCTATTACATACCCAAAAAAAATTCCACAGTAAATCAATCGTAAATTTCCATCACATATTTACAAATTACTCCCTCTATCGCAAATCAACACTAAATTTATCAGGTTACATAATATATTATTATTACGGGGAAATGATCCGTATTTGAAAATTTTTTCCATTTTACCTCCTAAAATTTATTAAATGTACGTACTGAATCATTGGTATGTGAGAGGTGCAGTACCCAACCTTGGATACTGTGCAATACGCATGATATCCCCTATTATCATTATTATTATTATTATCATTATTATATTAAAGTAAATGGATGTAAATAGTATCTTTTTGTCTTTTGTGCCAAAAAAACATCGATAGCATATATATCTAATAAACCAAAAAATAAAACAAATATGGAATTGGATGGGATGGTTGGCCGCTTGACGCCCCGTATCGTTTTAGATGTCCCCGGTTTGAAAACATTTGGTAAGTCGGTGCTATAAGTTAGAAATGAGATCGGTACCAAAACCGTACCGAACTGGTACCGCACTAGTTTTTTTTGTTGTTGAAAATTTAATATTATTCACAACATCCCTCACCCACCAAACAATGGGTGGGCAACAATATACAACAACTTACATCAAATTAAAAAAACACCATTCATCCCAAGATATCGTTAGCTTTTTTCCTCGATTTCTATACCACAAGAAACCATAAACTTTTATATCTTGGAAAATCTTCTCGCAATTGATAACCCCATTAGCAAACCTCTTATCATTCCAGGCATTTCAAATATACCAACACGTAATACATGCAAGACCTTTTAGCACTTTTCTCACCATCTTATTATTCCCGACCGACTTGTGTATCTCAAAAACATCTCTAACAGGAAAATAAAAAAAGACGGTACCTTGCACCAAATACTAACCTTATGCCAAATTTCCGAGGAGACTTCACAATTACAAAGAAGATGCTTGTCAATAACATAACATTTTTTCTCCCTCTCACTTTGGAAGAGACATGGATAAATCTTTCTCAAGGGTTCATTGCAAAGCCACGAATCAAGCCAAAACTTTATGTCCTTCCCGTTACCGGTGACCCCTTTGAATAAATCGCGCATTCCCATACCCGCAACCTCAACCTTCGTTACACATTTCACAATATTACACCAGACCCCTAATACCGAGTTGTTGATAGGAAGAGGAGACCAGCACCTCTTCGTGTCGTGTATCGCCTTGATCACCATCCTTCAAAGGCTACGGGGTTCGTTCCTATATCTCTGAAACCACTTGGATAGAAGTGCAATATTTGAATCCAATAGCTTGCTAAAACCCAAGCCACCCGCCGAAACAGGGGAAGCCACCCTCTCCCATGCGACCCAATGAATCTTTTTGACCTCATCCAACCTTCCCCACAAAAATCTCCCGATAATACATTCCAGCCCTTCTATCACCTTCAATGGCGCCTTAAATAACGAAAAGTAGTACGTCTAAAAGCTCTCAAGAACTGCCTTAATCAACGTGACCCTCCCCCCATGGACAAACAAGAAGCCTTCCATCTTGAGAGCCTAGATTTAAAGAGATGAAACAAAAAATCCCAGCTCGATATCCTATTGGTACCGATACCTAATTTGGGAAAAACGAGAACTACCAAAAATTTTGGTTGGTACCGTTATCCCTTTTTTTGGTACTTACAAAATTAGTTACTTAGTGATGTTTGCCTAGGGAGTTAACATAATCATTAAATGAGTAATATTTTCACATAAACGTCAACTTGCTGTGCTTGGTTTTCGGGTTTGTTGTATATCCTGATCACGTATTCTGAGATCTAACTTGAGCAATTGTTATTTTGAAAATAGTCCACATGCATAATACTGGAAGTTGCAATAATTCATAGCGCAAACCATATGTTAAAGCGTTTAGCGATGTTCTTGTGTACACTTTACTAAAATGCCAACATAAATTGATCCAATAAACTCTCATTTATTTCAGGAGACACATCTTCTTCTTCCTAATTAAAAAGGATTTCTAAAAATTAAGTTTTTTTAAAAAATTGCCACGTGGCAGCGTATTCTCTTTCTTTTTTTTAAAAAACTTTTATATCATTTCTTTTTTTTCCCCTTTTACTTTAAGGTATTTTTTTTTTTTCCCTTTATTTTAAGGTAGTATTTTAAACTATCTTTTTTTGGGTGAAGTATTCTAAACTATCCTTAGGGCGTTGGTGGTGGTATCTCCAATTCCATTCCATCTCTCACTCCCAACCAATCCCTTTATGTCACCCAGTGTTATCTTTTTCATCCTTCACTCCCATCTCTCATTATAATTTTGTTGGCAATGTCATACCACACTGCATCTCATCTCTCGCTACATTAAAAAAAAAAAAAAAAAACCCCACAAACAAACAAACAAACTTAACCCACCAACAAACAAATAAAAATGATTGCAACAACCATCTCTCACACGAGAATACGTCTCGCACTTCTCTATCTCTCACGTATCTCTCGGCAATGGCGGCGGTGTTCTAGTGAGAGATCTCATTAACACTTACCTTATATATTTAGTCAACTCTCACATCTTAAATATTAATTAATACTTACCATATATACAAAGCCGGCTAGATAATACAATGGGACTAGGCATGTGCCTAAGGCCCCCACAAAAATAAGGCCCCCAATTTGGGTTGGAATAAAATTTTATTGGGTTGCTTTCTTTTTATATGAAACTTCGGTAACTATTTGCTTCATAAATTTTAATATTTAGGGCTTTTTTACAATAAAAAGAGTAAAAAATATACATTCTCCACTGAATATGTAACTAAGCCGCTCCAGAATATCTACAGAGATATTTTCGATCATCTGCTCTCATTTTTTGTTTAATTTATCTCACAGAACAACAAATAATCTAGCAGGTTTTTCTCCATACATATTTACCTTAAATGTTACCTTTATATGTAATTAAATGTGACTGTGTTGATGAATGGAAACTGAGAAAATAGAGTTATATATTTCTTGTCTTTTTGAAAGAAAATGAGTTAGTGTGTGAGAGTTGAGAATATAGCTCTTAAAAAAAGGCCCCCAAAATTGGTGTCGCCTAGAACCACCAAAAAGGTTAATCCGACCCTGCTTATATATTGTCAAACTTTTCATTTCTATAATTATATTTAACAACGGGTTTTTACACGACATATTCGGAGCGTCACATTGCGTGAGAATCCTTCTATATCTCTAAATACATACTATATATATATATATATATATATATATTATCAATAAAAAGTAAAAGTGAAATATAATAAATATAAGACATCAATCAATAACAAAAATACATGGTAGCCTAAATAATTTTCATATTTTATAGTACTTAAAATTTTCAAAAATTAAAACATTTTTTATACCGATTTTAGTGGACTAACAGTGAGAGTGAGCTACAAAGGGGCTTTTTCGTCTTTTCGAGAAATCTATGAATTATCTTTCTCTCCTACTAGAGGAGGCTATCCTATTACATAGGAAAAGCTGATTTGGCAAACAACTAAAAATGCCACATAGGCTCCACTTTGGATTGATGATGTTTTACATGACATATATACACGTATAATAATTCAGATGTTTGTAAAGATAGTTGGAGTGTGGTTTTTGATTTGCATTAAATGTGATATGCTTTTCCCGTTCATCAAGGCGCAAGTTTTTCTAAATTTTTACATTAGAAATGGTGAAAAGTTTTATCAAGTACATGGCATTAAATGTAAAGCTTAATTGAGTACAAATTTGATATCAAACTCATATACATTGCAGGGAAAGGATCTGGAGATACACGTTATACATGTATATTTTGGACCACACTTGCACTTTTGTTAACACAGATGACGAGGCTTACCGAATGAGTTGAACATAGTGAAACGAATCCTCACTACCTTTGCCCTAACTCAGAGAGAGAAGCAGAATCCGAATACGTAAACAAGAGCTAAGCTTCACAACACAAACCATACCTCTGTGTTATCTCTTGCTTTTCCTTTTTTTGTTTTAAGATTGGCAAACAACAATCTAAGCTTCGTTGATGATCTCACATCTGAAAGAGATTTCCTGGAATCATCAAGAGATGGAGGCAAAGTTATAGGCTCAAGACTTCATCTTCATTCATAGATGAAAGGGTAAGATGTATTTTTATAATTTATTATACATACATCAAACATAATTTTTATTTAAATCTCCATTCTCTTTTATATCAAGTGCAGTAGAAGACCCTTCATACTCAATAGTTGTTTTTCTTTTGTCTGTTCTAGCTATTTAGGAAGGGGCATGCTATAGACACCCTTATTTCTTTACAGACACCCCTCAGAAGGGGCGAATTACTGTAGCAGCAAAAGGGGCGAATTTCGCCCCTTCTGACCTGTCATTTCACGCAGCTTTATGTCACTTTATCCGACACATCAGAAGGCAGAAGGGGCGAATTACTGTAGCAAAAGGGGCAAATTTTGCCCCTTCTGACTTGTCGATGTCCTGTTGCAGCTTTATGTCGCTTTACTGTCAAAATTATGCGAGGGCAGAAGATAATATTACTGTAGCTTTATGTTTTTTTCCTCTTTTCCATCCTTTAAATGCGAGACGGAGAAATATCAATTCAAAGAGTGTTACCACTTGCAAGACATCCAGATTCCGGCTTCCAATATGGAACCGGCGGATCACCGGCTCCATCTCCGCCGTGACCTCTAGCAACACTTGCCATTCTAATAGGTCCTACACAAATACATGAAAATATCAACTATATACTTTTTTTTCTAGTAATAATATTACTAACAACAAATGATAACATAACACTAATAATAATAATACTAATACTATAATAACAATAATAATAATAACGTAATAATAATAATAAAAATAATAATAATAACAGAAAAATAATTAAAAACATAAAATAACTATATTAATCCTAAAAAAACACAACACTAATAATAATAATAATACTATCATAATAATAATCATAATAACATAAAGATAATAATAACAATAGCAGAAAAAAAAAATTAAAAAAAAAAGAGAAAAATAATTGTACTAATACTATCAAAACAATAATCTTAATAACATAATAATAAAAAAAATAATAATAACAGAAAATGTATAAATAAATTAAAAAAACAGAAAATAATAAAGTTTAATCTTACTTGGAGGTGCTCCAGCAGTGATGGTGGTTCGGACGGTGGTGGGTGGCCGGACGGTGGTGGTGTCGGACGGTGGTGGGTGGAGAGCAAAAAGGGGGTTTTTTTTGGAGGAAGTTGCTAAATGTGGATGGAAGGGGAAGAAGTTCTGATCTAATATTTACAAGCAGAAAGGGCGGATGGCAAAAGGGGCGAATTTCGCCCCTTCTGGTTAAGTCAAACGGTCAAACGTAATTAATGCCATTGACTTTGTTGTTGACCGTACTGGAGTAGAAGGGGCGAATTTTATAGACAGAATGAGCGAATTTCACCCCTTCTAAGAGTCGGGTGTCTATAGCCTTTTTTCATGATGTCTGTAGCTCCCCGTTCTACATCTATGTTTCTCCTATACAAAATATATACCGTACGTAAATTCCCATTTCCCGAAAACTTTTCAAGGCAATACCAAAACTCTCAAGCCAACCAACACAAACATACAACACACACAATTTGAAAACACTTCTTTTAATTTTTTTCACTTCTCTTTTTCTCTTCACTTTAGTCACAAGGTTGAAAATGGCAATTCTCTTAGCCCCTCTGTTCTTCCTCTGTGTTTCTGGTAAGTTCAAAAATCAAATTATCACCCTCTTTTTTCTTTCTTTTTTTCTTTTAGTTCTTAGTTTTTATATTTAGTAATTTTATATATATATATATATATATATTTCTATTCTATATCTCTCAGTTGCAGGTCAAGAAATGTTCCAAATATCAAGTCTCAACAACCAAGATTCACACACACTAGGTGTATCTGTTGACCAAGAAAAGGTCAATGAGGTCTCAACTAGTATTTTAATGGCAGAAAATTGGCTTAAAACTCATGTGTTATCTCAATACCCTTCCACAAACATAACATCCATTGTTGTATCCAACAATCTTTTATGTGATGAAAATGAAAAAGATTCTAAAAATATTTCAAAATTAGTCCTTTTTGCAATGAACAACATCTATCATTCTCTTATAAGATGGGGTCTTGAAAAAAACATTAAAGTTTCAATTTTTCTGACACCCAAATGCTTACAAAAACCATATCTTGAAAACATTTTCATTTTCTTGAAAAATATTAACTCAACTTACACTATTAAAAATGTTCAAAAAACAAACCCCACAAGAAAGCTATCTTTCACAGTCCGGTCATCGGAGATAAGTTACTCTATTCCTTCCGACGCCGCCAGCGCCCCACTTCCGCCGCTCATCGGAGTACTATCACCATCACCGCAGCCGGAGACCCAACCACCGATGGTCAACGCTGCACCACCACATTATGGTTTATCTTTGCCACCCTGCAATCCATATCATAATTCTCATCATGGTGGTGCAACTGCGACGCCGCCGGTTGTGGGTAATGCTGGGGGGATTGCGGCCCCGCCACTTGGGCGTGAAAAGCTGTGGTGTGTGGCTAAACCAAGTGTCCCCGCTGAGCAGCTGCAAGAAGCTATGGATTATGCTTGTGGTGACAGTGGTGTTGATTGTGGTCCGATTAGTCCCACCGGAGATTGTTATTTTCCGGACACAATTGTTGCTCATGCCTCTTATGCTTTTAATAGTTATTGGCAGAAAAATAAAAAGAAAGGTGGTACTTGTGCCTTTGGTGGGACTGCTATGCTTATTAGTTCTGACCCAAGTAAGTATAGTCAAAGTCAAACTCTCTACTTTTGAATTTCAAATTTCAAATTGATTTTTTTAGTGTTTTAATCAAGTAAATTTATAATGTGAAGCTTATGTTGAAATCTCAAACGGGTTGGTGATACTTTTTGTATAATTGGATTAAGTTCGATGATTTTTGTGTTTCAAGATTGTTAAGTTTGACTTGCAGTAAAGTCAAATATGTAGTGTAGTTTTTAATTTTGGGGGTTTTTTTGGCAGGTTTTCTTCACTGCAAGTTCATTGTTGCATAAAGTTTGGGAGATATTGCTAACTTGGAGGAAGAAGTGGGCAAGTATTGGTGGTCAAAGTCTGTTTTTGTGTTTTATTTTGAGGCATGTAGGGTAGGTTATTAGTGAAAATTAAGGTTTCATTTGAGAATTGTGGATGTCTTGATGGTAATTTTAGGCTTTTGAGAATAGACATGCGAACCACCCTTAAGTAAGAAACTAAGATTCGTATCCCATTTAATTAGTGTGTATCTATTTCTACCGTAATTTTCATAAATGCACCTCTCATTGTGTAATAAACGGTTGTACATTATGCACTGTTTATTGAACATTGAGGGGTGTATATAAAAAAAAATAGGTGGAAATAAGAGGACCCTTTAATTAACCTTCTTTCTGCTATTTGGTTTGTTAGAGAATGTAACGTGAATGCAATGCACTTCATTTCCATGTTAATTGCATGTTAGGAATTTTAAGCACGAGTTTATAGTACTTTCGAGTAATGGAATGTGGTCTCATCCCATAGGGTATGTTATAAAAAAACTTACAGAACACAGGAACTAGACTCGTACTTCGTCTTAATCACAAAAAGAACGACAAATTAAAAACGAGTTTCGACCTGAATCGTGCTAATGGCGTGTATAGAAAACAATATTTTTGTACAAGTTTTACCTATGTTAACAACGAGAAATGGTTGATACAATTGAACCATAATTGAACATTTGACATTTCAACCCATATCTTAGCCCACGCCCCACTTCATCAAAGCGTAGTCGGCTTTTCCTTTTATTTTGTCAATCATTGTCCAATATTAACTCGTGACTTTAAATTCTACTAACAAAATAATGTAAATTTATTTATTGCTTTAAAGAATAATCTTTTGCCGGGATGTAAAGCTGAACCCAATTAAAATCTGATTTTTTTTAAAGTGATTTGCTAATGACACTTGTTAGGGGTTGGCATCACCCACGGTTTCAAGGCATGATTTGGCCCAAGTCGCACGGCAACACCGTCGGCTAGGTCGTGGCTTGGATGTGGTTTGATGTTTCACAGTTTTACAAGCCATGTTTGATTTAAATGAAAAAATATAAAATTGATTAAACTATTAACCCGTGATTATGAAAATGGCATTGGACAACTATTGTTTTGAGAAATATCAAAATGGACGGTTTAGTTGCATCGGTCGGAGGGACGAGTGAAACCATATATTTATATTAACAAAAATAATTAGAAAAGTTAAAAAAAGTTGAGTTGAATCAGTATAGTTGACACCGTTTTTTAATTTACAGGGACCAAAAATAATATTTTGCCAACTTACCCTTCTTTTTTTTTTCTTTCTAGCATTCGTATTTGAACTTTGGCAAATAAGTACAAAAAGATAGAGAGGTTACTAATTAAAATTTTTTTATTTTTTTTAACGGCTGTGGATTTTATTATTTATGCTTCGGCAAGACGCCGAAACAGAAACCAATTACATAAGGTTTACAATAAACAAGACGGACTCATTGACCATAACGACCAAGAGAAACTAGATTTTTTACTACGACTAGACACCAAAGATAGGAGGAAGAGACAATTGAATGAAAAAACAACAAAGCTACACTGCAGGCCACCTTCGTGAAGGAAAAAAAAAAGAAAAGAAAAAGGATTTTAGCTGACTTTTAATGGCTAGCAAAACTATTAGCATGTATGGATAGTATTGACGTTTGATGTCGTTCTTATTGTATAATGAAGTATTGACGTTTGATGTCGTTCTTATCGTATAATGAAGTTTTGTTAATGAGTTATATGGTTCAAGATTGTTAAGTTAATGAAGTTTTGTTAATGAGTTTTATGGTTCAAGATTGTTAAGTTCGACTTTAACAGTCAAAGATATGGTGTAGTTTTAAATTTTGAGGGTTTTTTTTTTTTTTTTTAAGTAATAAGTTTAGGTGTCATTTGAAAATTGACATGCGAACCGCCAAAATTAACCTTCTTTTTGTTAATTGGTTTGAGGTCCATATGGTTGGTTAGTTGGAGAATGTAATATGAATGCACTTCATTCCCATGTTAGTCGCATGGTAGAAATTTTAAGCACGAGACTTTATAGCTCTTTCCAATATATAGACGTGTGTACGTAACGTCTCATATTGTTATGTAAACGACTACTTGCTAACTACGATACTGTATTACTGATTCCATATTGGTTTGGTACCGTATCGGTTCTTGCTGGTCAGTCGGCCAAAACCGGACTGAAACTTTACTTTAGAAATTGTTGTTTAACTAAGGAAAGAAAACAGTTTCGGCCTGTACCATATACGATTATGTACCTGTACAAGATGTTGTGTTTCGGTTATGATTCTGGTTAATACGGTCTTATCCCAATTATATGGACATTCATGATTATATATTGGCAACAGAAGTAGACTAATATACTTTTGAAGTCTAAGGAATTGATTAGTATGTTAGAACTTAGAAGTTTACCTATATATATGTACTAGAAATCTACCCGCGCAATGCGCAGCGGTAAACGGTTTCTAAATTATTTAAATTCATATAGTAGTCAAAATTTTAATATTGATAACAATTAAAGTTTCTTGTTATCGGCTAAGGATGACAACAACCAGATTCACCGATTGCCGACATAAGACCATGATTGATGGTGGTGTTGTAAAGTTGTTAGTAGTGTTCAAATAAATAATTTATTTAATTTTTATTAATAATTTAGTTTATTGTGTGTTAATTAAGATGCCAAATAAATATTAAGAAAAAAAAAAAAAAGGATACCAAATAAATAGTTGTTGCATAATTGCATTAAATAATATACATATATATAAAGTTCTTAAAAAATTCAAAAATTAAAACACCAAGTCATTCTAATGTAGTATAGATACGATGATTTGATCACTTGATGACCCTTAACTTCTTAAGTCCTTAACAAAGTGCTCTGCCCATAAACCCAAATAAAATTAAACCATAGTTGAACTTATGACATTTCAATCCTTAGGTTCGCCCACTTAATGGAGCATGGTGGGCTTTTCATCTATACTATCTTATAAAAATTCTTCCTACCCCCCCCCCCTCCCTACCCAACCCTATTTTTAGAAATGTTGAAAAATACGAAAAATACCAAATTACCCTCACTAATTAATGTTCCCTATTAAAATCTAACCCATCTGCAATAAATTCAAATTTGTCCATTCTCCCCCCCCCCCTCTCTCTCTCTCTCTCTCTCTCAACCCATCCGACCATTACCAATTACCAATTGTATCCGCCGCAACGCACGGGTACATGCTAGTTTTCTCTAATGATTATGGCCCAATAAAGTTTCTTACTCTCCTAACTCCTTATTGTTCATTTGAATTACTCGCAAATATCGGGAGGTCTAGCATACGTTGTCTTAACCGGGTCGCGCTAGAGAGCCCTCTCGACGAACAGATCTCCGTTTAAATTTAAAACCTTTAGGAAGAAAACCCTACCTTGCCAAAGCTCGAACTGAGACCTTGAAGTCTTAATCTCCTTATTAAGTTGTGACTTGTGAGGTTAAAGTCTATTTGTTAACCTAAATACATAATTACATAGTTATAGTTATATGAGTTCAATTTTTGCTTTAAATTGCCAATTAATTATACCTCTTTATTTTTCTATCATTCTTTTTTGATTAAAAAAAAAGAAGAAGGTTTGCATCTAAAAGGTGAACTACTAAAATGCAAGTATAAATAGTTAAATACTCGTATTACAATTGATAGTATTAAGATAACCATGATGGTTTTTTCACCATTGATGATCGCTCTGGATGTCACTTTTGTGTTATATTACTTTCTTTATCACTCTGTAACAAAATTTTTCTGGTAATGCGTTTGGGGACTCTTTTTCCGCGGTTGAAAAAAGACGGAAAGAATATTTTGTTTTCATCGTTCACCAAGCAGTACATGGGTAACAATAAACACATGTTGGACCACACCGGAAAGGGGGAGGAGGTATGGACATCACCTACATCGACCCATACATTCCCCACATATTATGCTCATAAGTAAATGGCTACACTCGTTTCTAATGCATTGAATTGAATGATTGAAAGTATCAAGTTATTAAGTTTCTATGATAATTAAAAACTTAAGAATTTAAAATAGCTTTCTAAATTCTTTTATTCGATTGAAAGGTCGACCAAGGTATGTTCCATGGAATCTAGTTTATAATATCGTGACATTTTTCAATTCTTGTCGAATGGTTTTAAACTAATTCTGCTCTTATATAAAAGTTCTACTACAAATTAGGGGCCCTTAGAAGTTAGACTCGTGATAACTATGAATATACGGTCACCTCACACTCAAGCCCAAATAGGTTTCCATGTCTCATCTTTAACCAAAGCTCATTAGAATAGAATAGAATTTGGGAATATATCACCAAAAGAAAATCTATTTTACAATTTAAACCCTAATTTACCACGCTTCCTTTCCTATCATTATGACTAATTGTAACTTGGAAAGCTTAAAAATGATTAGGAATAACTCAATTCCAAAAATTCAATATATGTTTAGTTGTCGTAGACGAACGACACACCGTTCAAACATAAAGTTCAAGGTTAACTCGATTTTTTGGAATACGGAATGATATTGAATTCGAGAGTCCAAAAAGCCAAGAAGCTACAATGTACTTGTTAGTCGTTGGTTAGGTTAAACCTTAATGTATTCAATGCAAAAACTAAAGAAAATGAGATCTCTTTTGACTCTAAAAATTGAAAATGCTTTAAACCTTGACTTGACCCTTCTTCATAAGTATCCAAAGAAAATATTCTTAGTCTAAGATCCATTGATATGACTATGATGTAGCCAATGTAGGTTGATTCCAAATTCTAAACTCTAAATTAAACATTGTTATCAATCTTTTCTTCAAAATTCTTTCTATTATTTTTCAAAGTCATACTACCAATATACCGAAAAGGGATCCACCATAAAGGTTTCTCCTTCTTTTAACTTTTCAAAGTCTTGCCATATTATATTCTCCAATCTAATTAGTTTACCTAAATTGGAACCAATTCACTGGTATAAGATTCTTGGAATAATTTCTTAAGCAATTAATCAAAACATTATTCTTAAAGTGAAAGTAACATAAGATCTATGAGAAAAATGCTTTTTTATAATTCATAATTCACCAACTTGGCTGTATTAGAAGGCAATTTCTATTTCCAAAACTCCTTATTATATATACGGTTAATTGTTTGGAAAGTACTCCGATTTGTACCAAATAACTTTATAGGGGTCTGATCAAAAAATGCCTCTTTTGTGGGCTAAAACTTGGCACTTTTCGTTATTGTGGGTCTAGTTTACCTGCAAACTGGCACATGCTGGTGTGTATCCGGTTATTGCTTATTTTTTACACCTCATTACCATCTGGCAGCCATGTAGACCTCTCTTCATTTTACAAGGCTTAAGTATTTTAATAAATACTTTATCATTACCCCAAATGGAAATAAACCACTAACTAGGGGTGGACAAAAACCGAACCGGAAAACCAAAAACCGAAAAAACCTAGAAAACCGAACCGTCAAAACCGAAAACCGAACAAAACCGATTGGTTTGGTTTTCAATTAAGACGTAATGTGATAGGGGAAGTTCTCAATTAATACGAATAGCTTAAAGTGGTTACCGGCGGCGGAACGGAGGAAGAACACGACGGAAAGTGTTTTGTTAAACTTCTCTCATTTTTTTTAATTATAAATCAAACTTATTCATTGAAAACTGGCACGTATATGTACATGTGTTTACTTTGTAGATAATTTGTTTGATTGTATGATTCGGGATTAGGGTTTACTTATTTGTAGATTTGTTGAAATGAAAGGTTTAGATTGAATATTAGGTGGCCTGAAAATATGATGACCGGATAATTTGTTGCCGGAAAAGATGATGTTGCCGGAAAAATATGGTGGCTGGTGGTGATGATGGCCAGTGACGTGGCGACTTACGTGGCAGTAGAAAAGCTTAGTTGGCATTACATATCATTAATAACTTTAATTTAAATAATTCAAAATGAAATTCAAAATTAAAAGTGACTTGTAACCTGTTGTATAGGTAACCCAGACCCCACAGAACAGATGTTTTTGCCAAGTTTTGTCCCACAAAGGACGCGTTTTTTTATTGGACCCCTATAAAGTTATTTGGTACAAGTCGGACTACTTTCCAAGCAATTAGCCCTTATATATAAGATAAATTTAAGAATAAGATAGTAAGGAGCAGCTTTTTCATGAATCCTTATATAAATAAGCTTAATAATTTTTGTTAAACGTAATCTTTAATTAGGACTATGCTCAATATGTTAATGTATGCATATTACTATTTACATTACTCTCCTACAAACATGGCAAATTATATATATTACACTATTTTTATGTTTGTATTAACATGTTAAAGATAGCTTTACGAGGCCGGAATATGTTTAGCAAACTCTATAAAATATATATGATGTATATATATCCAGCCAGTTTTAGTTTGTATATTTGTATCACATTATTAAGTGTTGAGAAGACAAGTCCCCTGCCTTGTTCACACTTCACATTCATCCTTTTCCAATTTAGCATTTCATCCTTTTCCATATTCATATGTGGAGCGTTGAGCAGAAAAGTCCTTGTCTTGTTCACGTTCATCCTTCTCCGATGCAGCATTACTATGAGTTGAGCCTTTTTCTTCACTAACAGATTGAGAAATAGAGTGTTGATCATAAAAGTCATAGTCTTGTTCACGTTCATCTTTCTTC
The DNA here is from genome assembly GCA_025447715.1 of Asclepias incarnata. Lineage (NCBI taxonomy): Eukaryota > Viridiplantae > Streptophyta > Magnoliopsida > Gentianales > Apocynaceae > Asclepias > Asclepias incarnata. The sequence goes on from JAOEHQ010048378.1 coordinate 13,833, forward strand.
GATGCAGTATTACGTAATACGTACCATGGGTTGAGCCTTTTTCTTGATCAACAGATTGAGAAGAAGAGTGTGGAACAGAAACACCATCATCTTGTTCACGTTCATCTTTCTCAGATGCATCATTATTTGAGTTGAGCCTTTTTCAAAACAAAAAAAAAAGGGTAAAGGAGGGCACCCTTTCCCCGGAACCACATTGGATCCCCATCATGACCTCCCGTAAGATTTTTGATGCTAGTGAAATACCTTCACTTAATACTCACATGATTTGGGCATCCCAAGGATCGAACCTGCGTCTCTCAAATTCACATGTGGGCCCAAGCTGCATTGGTAATGGGTACCACTGCATCTATTGATGGATTGGTGAGTTGAGCCTTTTTATTCAGAAATTCGTATCTTGTTCAGGTTCATCTTTCTCTGATGCGGCATTACTATAAGTAGAGCCTTTTTTTGAGAGTGTGTTGAGGAGAGAAGTCATCATCTTGTTCACATTCATCTTTCAACGATGCAGCATTACTATTACTTGAGCCTTTTTCTTTATTCCCAGATTGAGATGTTCATTGTTCAGCTAAAAATTCCTTGTCCCGTTCAAGTTCATCCTTCTCCGATGAAGCATTACTTCTGAGACGACCCTTTTTTTTCTTCATTTCCAGATTCAGTAGTAGATATGGATTTCGAGCTCTGTTCTGCATATCAAATAGCACTTTATCTATATGGTTAAATGCCTAAATATATCTACATCTATCTCGTCTTCCAATTCATCCCCACCACCGGATATACTCTCTTCTCCAGAATATTTATCTAAATACTCCCCATCCTCACAAGTTTCAATACTCTCAATTTCTCCAGAACTTTCGTCTTTATTGTTTTCCTCATCCTCGTCCCCATCATCATTATCTTCATCTTCACTTGAGCATGTAGCTTTTGGTCACAGACGTTGTGTTTCCTCGGAAAACCTTGTCTTCTGAACTTTATATCTTTAGTAGATTTAGGTTCATTTGTAGTGGCAAGAAAAGACTAGAAAGTATCCCAATCATCTTCCTCTTCCTCTTCTTCTTCATTGTTAGCATAGTCATGGGCTTGTGTGACGGTTGATGCAGGAGCTATTTGGTGTTTGGCTTCTTCTGCCTGATCACCAAAGGTGGCACCGAGGATCTAATTGGCATTGAAATCTAATCTTGCGTTATATAGAAAAAAAAAGAATTGGTGGCCAGGAATCAAGATGACAGTGCAAATATCAACCGAAAAAAGTTGACGAAAGCAGAAGTTACTTCGCGGGCGTGCATACTTACTTAGTTAATCAATTGCAATGGTTATACTTTTTGTGCTGCTAGATTGGTAAGGAAAATGTGAAGTAGGTATTACTAATTAAAAAAAAGAACAAATTGCATTTTTGGTCCCTGTGATATCACACGTTTTGCATGAATGATCCAACTTATGCTAAAATGACGATTTTGGTCCAGAGTTCATGTTTCAGTGACAATTTCAGTCCAAAGCCTAACAATCGTTAACTCTAAGCCGTTAGCGAGAGCATGTGAGAGGCACATGAGGGCAATATTGTTTTTTCCCACAATCCCACCAACTATATCTTTTTTCTTGTTCTTTTTGGTTTATCCTTCCTTAAAAATCCCCAAATCTATATCTGTACATATTCTTAAATCTATATGTATAATCTCATTCACACTTTCATAACTAAAATCACAAAATCATTTCAAACAAAATCCCAATAATTCTCAACTCTTCAAACAAAACAAAAACCAGATCCGATCTAACACAAAATGATGAAATATATATTATTTGAGATTAACAAAATTATGTATGAATCCATCCAAGGTTTCACAACCATGAGAATTACAAGTTGCGAAAAGGCTCCATGTCTACCACGTAAGTCAATCTGAACGCAAGCCCACTTGAGCAATTTGTTGGATCGAGTGAATCGAGTTGTAGATTTGATGGCGACGGCTCTATAGAGGTGGTGGTGTGTGGCCCAATCTTGCTCTTTCTTTATGTCTATCGTTCTCTCTCTATAACCCTTCCAGATCTGCAAAGATGGTGGTTTGTAACAGGCGACAGCAGTAGGGGGTTTGTAACAGGCGAGTACAGTGAGGGTTTGTAACAGACGGCGACAGATGATGGTGGTTCAATGAAATACCCTTTTGTTTGAAAGATATAGATCTGTATTCGTAAAAATCCAAGATTTAGAAGCTAAGAGATATGTCAAATTAAAATACATGAACTTTTTTATGTGAATATATATAAAAATCACAAATGTATGGGAGTAGAATTAACAAAAAGGGGTTTTGTTTTTGTGTTGTGTGCACAGTTTCATAGGAACAAAAATGGGTTTTGTTTTGTTTCTTGGTTGGTTTTGTTTTTTCTTTTTAGTTTGGAAATTATATAGATATATGTATATGTATCAATGTATGTATACATATAGATACAGATCATGTTTAGACATGTAAGGCATGATCATTCTTTGTTATTTTAGTTTATTTTTGTTACTACTAAAAAAAAAGATTCAATTAGTTGCAAGAATGGTCTTGTTTGTATGAAAAGACGATATTGCTCCTCAAATGAGGGGCACATGATCCATTTAACGGTAGAAAATAGACGGACGTTAGGCTTTTGACTGAGATTGTCACTAAAACATAAAAACATGACCAAAATCGCGACTTTGGCATAAGTTGGACCATTCTTGCAAAACATGTGATATCACAGGATCAAAAATGCAATTTGTTCTTAGATAAGGTAATTATATAAGAAATAAAGTTTGACTAAACGAATAAGGAAAATATAATTAATAAATTAATAAGAGTATTATAGGTATATCAAGTGGAGATGTTTAAAATTTATACTATCTTATAAACCAAATGGCTTGGGGTCTTAATGTACCTATTTTACCCCTCATATCTATTACTATTCTATCACCCCATTCTTTAAAATACCTATATTATATTTCAATAACATCACCTAAAATACCTACAATACCTCTATCCCCTAAAATACATACAATACTCCCATCCCGCCACTATCATCACCACAACTACCACCATTAGTCGTCACTCACCTCTCACGCCTCGTCGCCGTCATCATCTCCCCGCCCTATTACGCGGATAATTTTCTAGTAATAAATAATAATGAGGGACAAAATAGGCACATCAAACATGTAATTTGAAAGGAAGGAATGCTTTAATAAGGAATATAGATATAGATAGATTTTTTAACTTTATTTTTGCTTTACTCTTTGTGATTTTTTTATTTGTATCAATAAATCACTAATCACTAAAAGCTAAAAACTTTCTTCTTTACTTTATATTTTTCTTCGTTCCTGTTAAGTCACATTTTAAATACTTGCTAAACAACTCAGGACCGAAAATAGTTACATCATTTGTTATTACTTGCATTTTAAATGCTTTCACTGATTTTTGTCAACCAAATGCATAGCTGGATTTCTGATTTAACATTCAGTTTACGGGATTTGAATTTCAAATCCTACAAAGTCCCATCAAATCCTCCAACAAAACACCTTAGAATATATAAGTTTCGATAAAGTTACCACAATTGTGTTAAACAATTTCGTTAAACAATTACGACAGTATATTTATATATTTAAACAGTTTGTTATAAAAGTTATACATTATGGTGTATCTATATTTTTTTATAAATGTGTCCAGTGGTATTAAATTATTTATATTTTAAATATGTGAAATATTCAATATATCCATACAGCTTATATCATAGTTAATATATATATTTGATTTACTCAAACTTTCATTTATGTAATTAACTCATTTAATATGTTATAACTATAATTTTTTATAATTTAATTATGAAAACCCCAAACATGTATTACACAAAAACAAATAAACTTTCTTATAATTTGAAATACATATAAAATAACTTTTACATTGAAAAAAAATAATTTCTTTCTAAAAGAATAATGTAGAAAATTACATTATCTTCTCAGTTATTAAACTACATGTAAAAACCACCATAAAAAATTAGCGGATATCACAAATAGAAAATATTAACTCCTGGTTCATGCCAAATTATTAAAATATGTGGTTAATATCTCTACTATATTATAAAGGATAAGAGGTTGTCTTAGAACTTGAAAATTTTAAAAACATCGTAAATATGGTAAGTGATTAAAAATCATTAATATATAATAAATTCAACGTTAATCAATTTGTAAACAATAACAATATACTATTTTTCGATAGTCAAATTTAAAGTTAAAGACTTCGTTTACATGCATCACCATTGGTCACCGACGGTTTGTAGGACCAAACACCGTCGCCTTTAGTTTTGTCTTTACGTTCTATACAACTCCATGCATTGCGTGGGTACATTATCTAGTATGGTTCTGGTTTAAATAAAACAAATATTATAATAAAACAAATAAATTTTTTTTTTTAACTGAAAATCGTTGTGCATCATGAAAATCTTTGTGCATCAGGGCAATACTTATGCTTTATGAATCTTCGTGTATCAATTTTATCATGATCTAATAGCTAAGATCTTATCTTATTTGTTTTATTTTAATACTTATTTTATAATAACCATTTAGTATTATTAAAAATGTGTGGTTAATATATTATTAAAAATGTGTGGTCTAGGAAATTTGAGCTTTCAAATCAAGCATGTTTTACATGTATACTTGTAACATGTCACGAGCTTTCAAATCAAGGAAGTTTCAACTGCGCGTTATATTCAAAGCATTAGCAATGGGTTTCTACCATAGGCGATCATTACTAGTAGTTTTCGTGAACGTCACATCACCGTTACATAAAAAAAAAATCTCTCAATTACTTTTCAGCCGTTATATATAATATCCTTAATACACCACTAATCAACTACTAGTCCGTAACCCATTTATCTATTTTTTTAATTTAATGACAAAGAAAAACACTGAAAATGCATTCATTGTTCATGTCACAAACCACCTAGCAACGAGTCAACACGAGTCCCACACAATGACGTGGGCTCGTGATTTAACCATCATGTGTCGACCACCTGACTAGTAGTACCCATTGCTACTACTCTTATTAAAAATGTGTAGATATATTTTCCTCTTTGAACAAATTTTAGCTTTGAAATCAAACAAGTTTTAAATGTATATCCAAGCTTGGATAAGATAAACATTAACTAAGCCACGTACAGAGTTAGAGCTTAAGTGCTTAACAGAACCTTATTTAGGTTAACCATAGTAGATAACTTGTAAATAAATTTATAAAAGTAATTTATGTTATTTACCAAATTCTATGTAAAACAATAAATAATTTATGTTATTTACTAACCATAGAAGATAACCATATGTAAGGTAATTCCGGTAAAATGTAAGGGAGAATGGAAATAACATAGGAATTTGTATGTGTATATATACTATGGTGCAAAAAGTTACATTATGAAGGAAAGCTATTTATATATTACAATACAATTTACATTTTACCCATTATACATACAAAACCTTGAACACTATTTTTCTATTTCTAACAATTTATTTAATACATTTCTATATGTAAAGATTTTGCTTGAAAAAAAAATTCTATGTAACAAGCATAAAAGATAACTTAACCAAAATACGAAACGTGTTTACATTTTTCAACAAATAAATAAAGTTAGTGTGCCCTACCGTGAATAGAGAAATAATATGGTTAAAAAAAGTTACCAACATTTTTTTTTTGGAACGGCAGAAGGATATTATTAATCAAATCAACTAGCAAGGCGCTAGCGATCAAAAAACAAATATACAAGTCTAGAATACACTAATAACACAACTAGACCCAACCCATAACTTTGACTGCTAAGACCGCAAAAGGATTGCAAAAAAAACTTATGCCAATTACAGTTTCCCGAGACATAAGAAAAAACCCCCTCGGCGAAAGCCGAGCCACCGGTTTTCACTTCGTGAGGTTTTTGATGCGGTCCCAAACAAGTTATGAGTAATCAAACCACTAGACACAAATACAAACCAAATTCAGACTCATGCAAAACCACGCATGCATGCCATCAGCTCATTGGATTAGAACTCCATGCAACCCAATCCACCTTTTGCTTCTTATTCCTATTAGAAATCCACAAAAATGCCATGCTCACAATGTTGTTAAAAGTATCCGAGATACTAGCTTGGGATTGATTATGAATTTATGATACGCTTCATTTCTCGCTTTCCATAACGACCACCACCAAGTAAACAAGATGGCTTCGATCAAGCTTCCGTTTCGAACTAGAGGAAATTTGCAAATTATCACACCAATTGAGAACCTCATTCGGTTCCATTGCCGGAATACTGAACGTAGTCCACGTGCGCAGCAGCTTCCTAATCTCATTCTATCAGGAAGAATATTGCACAGAGTATTAATCATATCCTGTTCACGACATCTTCTAATTGGCCTACGCCAATTCCAAGTCCATTGCGAATTCATCCATCTTTCACTAATCTTGCACTCATTGTGGACATCCAAGGCAGCCAATCTGGGAAATTGAGTAGCTAAAGAACACGAGCCACACCATTTATCTTTCCAGAACTTTGTGTCTTGACCATCTCCCAGCTGTAGCTTAATAATTTCCGATCCAATCCCCTGGATATTATGAACTTCGTGGATAGCTTTTGCAATACGGGACCATACTCCTTTGCTTTTGAATGTAGTATCCATTACCGTGTGTGGGAGAAACCCAATTGTGAACATTGAAAAATAGTTTCCTACTGAATCTATAAAATAAAATTAAAATTTTTAACCTCATATTGCATCTTATTTGTAACCCCTAATAAACATTAAATATCATAAACAAGTAATGTTCGGGGATAAAAAGAAGTTACCCTATTGCGTCCCGTCATAATTCATAAAAGTAGAAAATAATATGATTACAAAAAAGTTACGAAATAAATTTAAAAGTAAAATATATTATGGTCAAGAAAAAGTTATGAAAAGTAGTTAAAAAATAAAAATAAATAAAGTTTAAAATTTGATGGAAAAAAACAAAATTTCATTTAAAGGGATGTAAGGCTGTTCGGAGCGAGGCGGAGGTGAGCCCGACGCCGCCCTCCGTCGCTCACTTGCCGCCGTGCACATGGCCTCGTGGGGCGGAAATCAAAAAAAATGGGGAGGAGCGGCAGTAGTCTTCCGCCCTAAAATGTATTTGGTTTTCTAAATTTATAGCCGTTAACGGTTAGATTATATATATATATAAAAAACTTTTACCTTCTATAAATACCACACCACACCACAACCATTTTTCTCATAAATTTTCAATCTTTTTATTCTCCCATCTTCTTAAAAATCTCTTATGCTTGTAAATGTCGCGATCAAATTTTGTTTATAAAACTTTCTACTGATGAAGTTTGATAATCACAAGATTTCGC
>JAOEHQ010048379.1:0-10247 GCA_025447715.1 Asclepias incarnata
TGGTAATAATAAGGTTATTCGCGTTGACGGGTCGACCAGACAACTCAAAACAAATATTAAAAAATTGGTATGGAAGGAGTTCCCCATCTAAGCTTAGATGGGGGACAACCCCATATTCACATTTTGCATATATACTATTTGGCTTATATTTAATGAGAAGGTGTATAATATATTTCATAAACTTTAAGGACAACTCTATAATTTTTTACCCGGTCACCGACCGGGTATTAATCTAGTTGTCTTAATTGATAAAATAAAATAAAAACTTATAATTACTAAAACCAACATTACAAAAAGGTTTATCATCATCTCTATCTCTTTATATATATTATATTATTCTTATTATATATATTATATATAATAATTCTCTAACTCAAAGTTTTTATGTAGCTATTCAATAGTCCTGTTACATAAGATTTTATCATATTTGTCATCTTTGTGTTTTCTTCAATTGTGGAGGTCACAACTAAGCGTCCACATACAAAAGAGTTTTCCACTATAACTAACATATTAATGATGATAACATTCAAAATCATTTAATACTAAGTTTCTATCTAATCATCAACATAAATAATATTAAATAGGGTAATTAACTATTTAACTAAATCATTATAAAAAGTCAAAATATATGATTAATATTTAAGTTTTGAAATTTTAACTCTTCTCATCACATATAATTGTTAAAAAACAACTAAAAAAATTACGTTGTTAATGTTTTCTTATTATATGACTATAATTTGAACGGTTTTGGTAATAGTGTATGAGATGTACGTATTAAATTTTATTTTTGACTTTACGAATAAATATTGTATTTATTTTTATGAACATATTAATTGGTTTGAAAAAAATTTAATATCAAAATACAAACGACTTTCTTATTATATGACTATTATTATTACGATTTCTTTTAATATATGACATTTATTATTTTGATTCCTTTAACAAAAAGAACATTACAAAGCTACATTAAGTACTTTGCATTTGCATTTTAAAATTTCATATAAAAGCTAAAACATTGTTGTTTTTCTATTCCTTTTGTGTTTGTTTTTGTTTTACTTTTAAGTTGATTTGTGTTAAAAATTTATCAAATATGATATGATAACACTATTTATGTTTTTTAAAGATAATATAAGACTACTTATTGTCACTAACCATTTAGCAATTTTTTATGGGATTTTTTGCTTTGTTTTTAACTAATTAATTCTTACTATTTAATTATAATATTTAGTATGTTATATTGTTATCTCGATGTTTAAACATGATGTTTGTTAATCGTTGTCTTCTTTCTCATTTGCTGTTTGATAATAGGTGGAAAACGACACATAAAGGTAAGAAAATGTTTGAGATTGTGAATGCATCTATTTAAGAAAAACATAATTTTCGTAGTTAAATTTGATAATAAGGATCTTTTATATCATGTTGCATGATGTAGAAAATGATAGTTTTTCAATTAGAATAAGTTTATTCTATTTTTTTTTTATATATTGTTGTGATTTGTTAAATTATATCTATAACGATATATTAAAATTACCCCGTCTATCGGACGGGACTTAAAAACTAGTTTTATTACATTTCCCTTGATTTTTTTTCAAAGAAAAATATAATATGAATGGTGCAATTGAGTAATGATAAATAAACGTAAAATTTAAACTTAAAAATAGACCTAAACACGTTATCAATTAACCTAAAATTTAAACTTAAAAATAGATCTAAAAACATTATCAATTAACATGTGCCATTCACCTTTTTCTCCCCCCATATTTACCTTCGATTTTTACACATGTATTTATCTTGTTCTTAAGGCAATTGTAACACATACTTAACACTAGATCTCATACCCCACTTCCAACTAATCCCCTTATATTACCCCATCTTTATCCTTTTCATACCTCATTTTTTTATTTTGTTGGCATTGTCATACTATACTAGATCTCATACTTCACTACAAATAAATAAATAAAACCCACAAACAAACAAATTCCCCATAAATGCTCCTACAAACAAACAAAATCTCATAAATGCCTTCTCTTCCTCTCAATCACGTGCGGTATGTGATACCACAAAGTTGATACCGTGCTTGATACCACGTTAACGGCGGTAGTGTTACCGCGTGGTATAAGGAAATATCGCGGTGCATACCACGTACGTTGCCATCGGCCTTAGGTCTATTTTTACTATTAATCATTTCTTATAAGAAGCAAATGATTATCAAAATATGCAAAGTGAGCATTCATGATCTCACTGTAAATGCCATATAACATATAGCGATTTGTTTCATTAAGTAATGGACTCCCCTTTGAATGTGAACCGCCAATAAATGTAAGAAATTCATGGATTCATGTATAAATCATAAATGTATAGCGCACACACGTAATATTCAATCGGGTCCAGTCCAGTTTTAGACTTTTAGCGGCCAGTCTTCTTGCTCAAATTGTCAACTGGGCCGGGTAATCCAATTTTCCAATCACTAAACCGGTTCACCAAAATCCAACTCCTCACCCGACCACATCGACCGGATTATCCGAGTTGTCCGGTTTCATCCGGTTTGATGATTTGATAAAACTCTTGATTTTGAAGAGCATACAACTTTTACTTGTAATTCATTTTTGATAATTGTGATTACATTTGATGATATCATGCTTTATGAACCATTGATCTATATCTCCAATGACTGATATGACTTTTAACAATAAGCTGTCTAATAGACTTTGAATTGTGAGTTAGCAGTATCTCTCATAGCTATATTAATTAGGATTTTGCAAACTAGTGCATTTGCATTTAATAAAGTCAAACTTTCTTAAAATAAGAAAATATGCATTTATAATTTATATAAAAATAGTAATTATTAGATTGAATTAATAAACATTAAATGTATAATCTGATTATTTAGGAAAAACTGAGTTCATTAAATATACTATCACCCTATTATTTTGTTGGGAATTTTGGAGACTTGTTAACATAAACTGAAATATAGCATATTAATTTGAGATCTAAAGATCAACCTTTTTGACTTGTTAATAACTCTCACTATTCTCTTAATTTGATATCTATATTGAACCTTTGCACAAGCACTAACTACTAGTAAGTAAGTAACATCCAATACTGTCTTCTACGGGTTATAGGTCCCAATACCGTCTTCGACGGTGTATGGGGAAGGTTGAGATGTAGACAGCTTTACCCCTACCTAAAGTAAAGAGACTGCTTCCAGATTCTACCAAAGGTAGAAAAGGACCTCCAGCCTGCCGGACATGAGGATCGAACCTTTAACCTTTGTATCCAGAGGCGAGTTCCAACCACGTGATTCAACTCGGTTGGTTTTAGACTAATTTTTAGACAATAACTACCCAAAGGCCCAAACATACATCCAAACACACCCTAATCTGCCAAACGTCTCAATTGAACATTATGTCCTTCATTTAGAATCTGAAGTACTTTAATCTTCTACTTGGTAACATTTTTTCAAATTTCATTGAATCCGAAGCCAGCAGATTGTGTAACCGAGTCTAAGTGAAAAAAATGACGAGAACAACATCGCAAGTACTCGTACAAATATATCACATCTCATATCAACTTTTGATACATAAAAACAATTTTCACAAAATTTAAACAAGAAAACATAAAGCCTAGTTATTGTGACGATTCCACTTTATTATTGCAGCTTCTGTAACCCAGATTATGCTTACGCCCCCTCATTACCAGTTATCCGTCGTCCATGTATACCCATACAAAACTATAATGACCACGACATAAAAGCTCCCTGTACATGGAGTCTCTCGCCGACTGAAACGCTACATGTTCATCATTCATACCGGTCATAACCATTACTTCCTGCAACAAAGATTCGTAACATTATTAGCACAAACTATCGTTTGTTATAGCTTATTTAAATACACACTTAACAAACAATCATTTTTCAGTTACCACTTGTTCCTTAGTCCTAACAAAACATGCAAGCATACAGACTTCTTCATCCAGACGACACTTATTCATAAAATTTACAAGACTTCCCAACAGGTCAATACTAAGAATCATCAAGGGAGGTATAGTATAGAGTTAGAAAGCCTACCATGGGAGCTTAAATGCATCTTTCCACCATCCGTTTTTAGAGCAATTCCCAACAATTTTGTCAAGTCGTATGATGATCTCGGAAAAATTTGGCCTTATACTCAAATCTGGATACCAACACTCCTCGATCAATCTAGAAAATAAAAGTAAACAAGAAAAAGATTCACAAGGTGCTAAAAGTGATCTTACAATAATAGTCAGGCGATAAGAATGAATTGAAAATTTCCAAATCTGCTTTGCAACCTTAAGGAATAATCAGAAAAACCATATATACATAGATTCAAGATGTTATATGCAAGAAAAAAGACTTACTCTTTTAGATCCGGAGGGTAATATTTGGATTTTATCTTGAATGAAGGTCTCTTGACATCAACACACATTAGCTTAACAGCCTCCTCGGGAAGCTTGGGATGAAATGGTTGGATACCCTCCATCATCTGACCTCATTGTTAACAATATCAAGATACAATTTTTAGATAAATGCTTATACAATATCATTAAATGCATTGAAAAAGGCATACACATATATGAGATTAGAATATGCATCTGTCTATATTCATGTGAGCATAAAATACGTTACCTCGTATAGAATAAGGCCAAAAGAGTACACATCCACACCTCTATCAAATAGTTCATCTTTATAAATCTCTGGTGCAATATATAAGTCTACAAACAACAAAAAGATTCAGCTACGGAGATGGATAATATTCAGACGCAGTTTTTAAATTGATAATGCACAATGTTATGTTTCCTTTCGTATTTCTGTTATCAATATGCTACAAAATGGTAATGTTGCGTGTCTTTTCCATAACTTACTTGTTTGATCAATGGTAACGGGCCGTGCTAATCTTGCTTTATTAGGCGATATTTTGGACAATCTGATCACCGCAAATCCTGCAACCTTCAACTGGCCCCCACTATCCAGCAAAATATTTCTGGCACCTTACCAAAATTTCAATTATTAAAAAAATCTCAAAAGAGAAACTCATACAAATTACATAATAGCAAAGTCAACTTATTTTAGTTGCCTTACTTTGGCCTTAAATCGCAGTGGATGATCGGGTCTGGCTTACATTCATGAAGATAGTTCATGCCCCTGACAAATCATCGTCAATAAAGAAGTGATTGTGTCAGATAGGTATATTGAAAAACTGACTTGTTCATATGCTATGCAAAATGGGTGGGTTGGGTAACGGGTCAAAATGGGTATTAGGACAGTTCACAACAGGTTCTGTCAGTCAGGTTGCCCCACAAATACCTTCTTTGTACATTTTATTTGATGTAGTACATAAAATGGGATTACAGATAATGATCCAACTTTTTGAATCAAACAATGAGTATATTTTGGAAACTTTTAAACCATTCGACTTATTTCCTTCCTAGCCAAGAATTTTTAAATTCTACCTAATTGAACCATTATGAATAATGTATGGCCCGAATTGACCCGTTTTCACATAAATTACTTAAAACTTGCCTGGCAATATCAAGAGCAAATCTTAGAGCTTTGGATGGTGACAAGCGTCCTTTCTTTTGAAGATAGGATCTAAGGTCACCCTGAAAATTCATCATATTTCAGTGCTATGTTATATAGCTATGGTACCAATGAATATAATAAAAGAAGAATCAATACATATGCTACTCAAATATTATCATTACATGTATGCAATATCTAAACCCTGCCCCTTACGCGTTTCTTATGCTTAATAAATCAGACATTTTACTGGAGACACACATCCACGAGTTTTGAAAAATGACTATGGTATGCATTACCATAAGTCGAAAACGATTACTTTCCCAAAGATTTTTTGTTTATTACCATAACATTAGTTAACACTACCAATTATTTTCTGGGTATGGCTTCCATGTGAGGTAGAACATACTCTGGGATGATGCTCGGAAACGATCATCATGGGTACATTTTGGGTGACAGCTCCAACAAACTGAACCACATTAGGATGCCGGACCTTCTCCAATAAGGTCAACTCATGTTTGAAAGCATTTCTGCATTAATAACAACAGAAAAAAGTTCAATAATAGTTACATGAAGGGTAATCTGAAGTCATAGGCGGTTGGGCGGGTTTGGAAACGAATCAAAAAGGTTTTGTATGAAAACAAATAACCTTCAAGTATGGGTCAAACCAAAACAGGATAGGCCAGGTTCACTGTTGACACTTTTTCGTCATTTTAAAGTTTATACATAACTAATGTTCGATATGATCAATTTAGCCTTCTAGTGATTTAGGATGTTGTAAGCATTAAGTATCAATTTAGCGGATTTTGACCCGTTTGACCTGTTCATCTCTTTTGAGATGTTCTATCTAAACTGACTATTTTGATTTTGCACATTTGACCCCATAGGGATAAATCTAACTCAAGTTGACCCACTCAATAATATATGGGTAGAAATTGTTAACTAATGTTCAGAAGTCAAACCATAACAACAGAAGATCAATTATTAATGTCTTGAACTTAAGGACTAAATGGGTAAGACTATAAGAATTGCTATAAAGACCGTCAATACAGAAAAGTAGCAGTATGAAACCAACAATTTATTTCATTGAGAAAAGCGTTAGCCAATGGAAAAAGGATATCCAAGCACTTACATGCTTTCAGGGTCAGAATAGCAATCTTTGTCTAGTATCTTTACAGAAACTTTTGTGCCGTTCCATTTTGCAACCTGATAAGTTCCCTGTCAATATATCCAAAAGTTGATTACTCGAGTACATACTGATACTGATACAAATAGTAGAATTGATCTGATAAAAGGAAATAAGTTTTGAGACCGTAAACCAAACAATGAGCCAAGATCAGTATGACTTTGAGCCTGTAACCAGCAGCATATATGACAAACTTCAAACTCAAATCACTTAAGTGTCAAAGTATGTGCACATACTTATTACTCTCAAAGTCATACTTTCATGTAGCTTTTACACTTGGTCCATATAAATATACTTGTGATCAGTAGGCCGTTAGATTAAAAAGGCCATTTAAGGCATGAAAGGGGTGTATGGATTTAACGCTAAAAAGTCAGATAATACATGAAGCAGGTGTTTAGATTTGCATTTTGGAACTGTTTATATGATTGTTAACAGATTGAAGTTGCAATGTATAGTTCTTTTTAATCTTTGGATAAAATTCTGCTTTTCGTTATTTGCTTTTTGAATGTCAAATAATGAGTATTGGATAATCAATTTCATCTTGCAACAAAACTGATTATCTAAAATGGTACAACAAAATTATTTAATTGCCCCATCTTTTAACTTGACTCAAGGGACTTTTACAGTTTTACTCTCACTCCATACGGGTCTTTCCATTTTCACAAAAAAATGCCTTTTTCTTTCACAATTCCATTTATTGGACCTTTGAAGGGCATTTTCTGATTATAACCAAAATGCCCCTTATTGTCATTAAATCGATGAATCTGAAAAGAAGATGAACGCTAACAAGCACTTTTTACCAAGCTTGAAAGTAGTCTTGCCTTTGAGATCCCATCACTTTTGCGGATCTGAAGCTCAAGAGGATTGAGCTCGTACTCAGGAACTTCTCTTGGATTTGCAACACACATCGGTGTCTTTCTAGTTTTCTGGAGAAATCAAAATATATGCATTACAACATCATTAACCAGAACTTCAAAAACATATCAAAGAACATTATTTTTCAAATTACCGGAACTTTGGCCCCACGAGCCTTCAATATATTATATGTTTCTACATTTCCATAGTACTTGGCATCTGCACATGCCTGTCATGATGAACATATATAGTAATAAATACGCGTTGTTTGAAGATAGATACACCAAGAATAAGAAATATATCCAAATAAAGAAACTCCATGAGCTGCAATAATTCCTAGCTAACAAAATCTTTAAATAACATCAATATCTCCATTACTTCTATAAATCCTAATGCTGCTATTGACGATACATAACCCGAATACATAATGATCAAACCAGAAAACAGTGTAATCTCAAAATCATCTATCAATGAAATAGACGATGAACCAATTCCCAAACAAAATAACTACGCAAAATATTGCCTCTAAACATAAATTTGGAAGAACTTTGTTACAACAATCATTCTTGCCCAGACCTCATCGCCTGCCCCATAAGCCCGACGGGGCTCCATTTTAAAACCAATTCTTGTTATCACTAGAATCCAACTTCACCTGTGTATTGCGAATACTAAATGTTTATCAAACAAATAAGAAAGGTGAAAACAGAGCCCATCAAATTTGAAATCAAGTAAACTTGATATTCAAGTATTCTATCATATCTAACACATATAGATACAGTCATACAGATATAGATACAGATATACAGATAAAGATACAGATATAGATATAGATATATACCGTGCTGCCCCAACGATCACGGGCATCAATGTTAGCCCTTCTGCTCAACAAAAACTGAACAACATCAACATGTCCTTCACAAGCAGCAATATGCAAAGCGGTACGACCATCAAGATCAATACTATTAACATCCACACCATCATCAAGCAAATCTTTAACACCTTGAACATCACCTTTACAAGCAACAAACAACAATTGCATAGTAGAATCAAGGTTTCCAGGCAAACTCAATTCGTCTTTCGTCGGTGTCCTCCTTATCGGGTCTAACGACGACTGCCTTCCAAAACTAAACCTTACATTATTACTACGTGGATCCAACGAGCTTTGACGTTTAAAACTAAATTTCGCGCTTAGTTGTTTCATTGATCCTGTCGAGAATTGTCTCGATATCCCACGTTTCAATTGTGCTGCCCTGTCCATTTTATCTATTTAACACACGTACTATGATGATTCTTATACCTTAACAACAAGTTTGTTTAGATCATATCATCATGTATCTAGCACAAGATATTAAACAGCTAAAACGGGCTAAGGCCGGCTCGATATCGAGCTGATCATATATAACGAAATATATGAAAGATGAAGGAAAAAATGGGACAAAAGAATGAGAGAAAATAATTGTATGAAATGATATGATGATAATAAGGAGGATTCATGAACACACAAAGTGAACGTGTAGGAAATGAAAGTCTCTTTCAATGTTTTGTTTTTTTATTCTGTGCCACTCGGTTTATCCGAAAAAGTCGTTGAAGTCTTTCTGTTTATTTTATTTTTATATTTATATTTACCAGACGATGTTCGAACGATACAGCAACGATAGTGGTAGCGTGACGGTGTGGTGGCGGCGGCGATGACGGGTGACGGTAGCTAACAGTGTAGGTTATTGACATAAAAGTAATTGATGTAAAAAAGATAGTATAGTTATGGTAAGAGTTATAGGATAAATGTTGTAAATTAGTTCATTAAAGATATTTTTGGTATCTCAATCTATTAAAATTAGGTTTTGCCAATATAATAAACTAATAAAAATAAGCTAAAAATGGTACTTGCACATGGTTAAAAAATTTATGTTTTTTATCGATTAACTTATGAACTTCAATTAATATATGCAGTTAAGAGTGGTGCTCATAATTAATATAAAAATAAGAACATTATTTAAACAGGAAATTAATAAATATAGCCTTGAAATTATGTTTAAAATATTATTACATGAATAAATTTTTATATCTTAGATCTTATTATGTATTACATTGGATGTTATTCTCCAACTATAGAAATTGAACATAACAACGTGTTAAACGAAACCGGAGTTGTATTTTATTTATTATTTCCTTTCTAAATATTAGTGTCAATCATCTTTTTTTATTTTTGTCGTTAATTACCAACACACTACACGTAGATTGTAAAAAAGGTGGCACATGTCAAGTTATAGTTAGTGGATTGTTGGATTTGTTTCTATCATATTATTGTTCTGAATAAATTAATATCCTGTGACGTAACCACCTAAAACCAAGTCGTTAAAATCTCGATTTTAAATTTTACAATTTTCTACGAAAATGCTCTAGATCTATATTGGATATAGGCAAGCATACAATCTTGATCTTAATTATAAGGTATTAAGATTTCGTTTTCATCCGACTTTGCTTGACTTGAAATAATAAATAAAAAAAACTATCAATAAGTTAAATTTGGTTAAAAAATGTTATTGTGTTAATCAAATGACTTTTTATGAATTTTGTTAATCCAAAGGTTAAATTGTTGGTCCTGATCGTTTAGTAAAGTGTTTAAACTCGTAAACAACAACTTAAAATGAAAATTAAGAACACACGTTA
>JAOEHQ010048380.1:0-10247 GCA_025447715.1 Asclepias incarnata
AAAGCTGCAACAGAACGTCGACAAGTCAGAAGGGGCGATTTTCGCCCCTTTTGCTACAGTAATCCGCCCCTTCTGCCCCCTGATGTGTCGGATAAAGTGACATAAAGTTGATTGAAAAGATGTGGTCAGATGGGGCGGCTTCCGCCCCTTCTGAGGGGGTATCTATAGACAAATGGGGGTGGCTATAGGATGCCCGTAGATTTGTCTATATCTTCCATTCCATTGTGTTTAATTTGCATATGGATTTAGCAAAATCCTTCTTCTGTTTCATAAAAAGTTTTATAAAAAATTGTCCATATTATAATTTATGTTTATTTTTAAATAAATATTTACTTTCAAGTTTTATGCAATCATAATATTTTATTAGTTAACAGTGATTTTTTAAAATTGTGTAATGTACATTTATTATGAGATGGGAAGTTTGGCTTTTAATAATACCGAGTACTTCCTATATTGTAAAAGTGTAAATGTTAGTGAAAATAATGTAAATTCTTTTTAAAAATTTAATTTTAGTGATAGTTGTCAAATATTCAAATGCATGGTATAGCGACACCAACAAATAATGTTTTAGTGATCTTTTGTGTTATTTAGTTGCCGACAAGTCTTGGAGGTTTCTAGAGCTGGCGGTGGTGACGGATGGTACTGTGATAGTGTTGGAGAAGGGAAAAAAGTCAAAAACTCATAGATATAGATAGTTAATTAATTAATGGATCAAACTTTAAGACCGAACGGAACGAGGCGGAAAGGCAAGCGACGCCGCCCCTTTCCGCCGTAGTGCCGCCTTGTACATGGCCCCGAGGGGCGGAAAATGAGCCAAAAAAATGTCCCCGACATTTAACTTCCGCCCGGATTTGTGTATAATTTCAAAAATATAGCCGTTCCAAACTGCTAGAATACCAAAAAAAAAAATTTTTTTTCTTTTTTTTAACCATTTAATCCATTTATATACTACAACTCTTTTACCTCTTTCTATCTTTCTTTCTTTCTTTTATACTAGTTTTTATAAAATTTTTTATGAAATGTATCATAACTATCCATACAACCAACCCCGGGGTAATCCACGACCGCCTACCCCCAACCCATTGGACGTTACCGATCCAAACGATCCGGCTTTTATCTCGTACGTGAGCCAAATGAACGTTCCATCACCGGAGGGTTACGTTCCATTTCACCAAGATGCGTATGGGTATGGAAATATTCCAACCACACCGGGCTCGATGTTTGGTACGTTTCATTCTCGCTATTTATTTTTTTTTCCATTTTAATTCGGTTTTTTTTTTAATAATTATAATTCGGTTTTATATACATAGATGGTACAAGCTTGGCGAACACCCCACCCATAACACAACCGGAGGTTGATATCGTACAAGAAAACGCAACCGGAAGTCGCCGTTGGGCCATTGGGTACACGAAAGAAGCGTGTTCATAGGAAGAAAAATCCCGGGGAACCGCGTACGAAAGTGCCACAAGTGGCGTGGATGAGCAAAGAACAAATGACGTAATGTAAAGCTTGGGTTGACGTTACCGAAGATCCTATGGAGGGTATAATTTTTTTTATATAATTTTCTGTTTTTATATATATATTTACGGTAATATATATATATTTTTTCTGTATTTTTCTTGTTTATATATATATATATTTTCAGTTTTTATAATTTATATATATATTTACTGTTTATATATATATATATATATATATATTTTCTGTTTTTATATATATATATTTTCTGTTTTTATATATATATATATATTTACTGTTTTTAAAATATATATATATTTACTGTTTTTATATATATATACCTTTGGGGGAGGCACCGCCACATGACGGAAGACGCCCCCATGTGAGGATGCCTCATACCCAATAGTCTGATGTGTCTAAAAAGTAAGCCTAAATATGTGTCTAACAAGAAAAAATGGACACATGACAAAATTAATGGTAACTTTTATAAAAGACAAAACGTGTAAATCATGTGTCAATAATTAAATGAAGTACACATATTTTTAAGTATATTTTTTAAGCCTGCGTTGCAGTTAATATTCTTCTAAAGATTCGAAGGGTGTTTAAAAATACCAAAATAAAAAAATCTTGGTCTTACATCCTTTTTTTTTTAATTAAAAAAAAAATCGGGATTTTATGTTTGAAAACCATATTTCAAATCTTTAAAAAAGAGAGTCTATTTTTATCTATGAAAATGTAAATAATTCCTTTTGTTTAAAGAAATTTTACTTTGATGTTCTTATGTTTTTAAAACACAATAATCATTTTGGATGATTAGTAAAATGGTTTGGAAATATTCACCCGATCTTAGTACTACATTTGAGTTTCGAAATAGAAAAACTTCATTCAATTATTTATTTAAACAGAATAATCATTTTAGAAAAACTATGTTTAAAAATGCAAAAATTTAATTCAGTATCTTCTCTACTCTGTTAATAATCAGATTCTTGATCTTGTTGGAAGAATTCATCATTCACTAAAAACAGTAAAAATCTTTCATTTTTTCACCCCAATATTCTTTATCAACATTAAGTGAGGGCAAACTGGTCAATCCAAAATTCAAGAAAGATTCTTAATTTTTTTTTTTTAACCTTGAGAGATTTCATTTAGGTTCAAGATTTTTTTTTTTTTTTAAAAGTAAAAATATGATAGTTTTTCGTTTTAAAAAATAATATAATAATAATAATTGCCTTTCAAAAATAAAAAATAAAAATAATAATAAACATAAATTTGTGGATAATAAATTCATGTCCTGAGAATAAAGTCTTGAATTGGAGTAAGTATTCTTTTTCTTCCATTCTTTTGCCCATCAAAAAGCTAACTTCCAAAAACTTCTTTTAACTTGCAAAGCATCTGGCTGTTCAAAAAAAAAAAACCTGCAAAGCATCTGCTGTTAATTTAGATTTAATTTTTGACATCTACTTTTAACAAGAAATCAACTTCTGGGTCATCATTATTTGGCTTTATTTCATCTGGGTCATCATTATTTTGACTTAAATCGTTCCAAGATTTAATCTTTTTATGAATCTTGAAAATTCCATAATTTGTTTGTGTGATTTAAGATCCATATTTGGTTTTTCTTGAATTTTTTTTCTTTCTATTGATTAGTTATTGGTGGTTAATGGGATAGAGAAAACAGTTTGGATTTGTGAGTTATCCTCTTCAGGTTATCCGGGAAAGTGAGTCTTTTTTAGTCAGATGTACGCGGCTTAAACGGGGATTGTGAGTTATTTATTTTTTATTTGCAGATGAGTGTGTGATTAGTTAATGAAGAGTATTTTCATGAGGGTTTTGTTCTGCAAGATCCATTGTCCTTCATTCATATGTTTCTGCAAACCATCAACTGCTTCTCATCTTTACAATTCTGGTCCTTTGAAATTGGAAAATTCCACTAATGCTCCTCGTGTTGTAAGTGAGCAATCTGATCAAAATAATACTAATCATGATGATGTTGTTGAAGAAATCATTGAAGTTAAAGAGAAAGAGATTTCAGAAGACGGGAAACAAGAATCAGAGATTGAGAATGTTGTTCTTAGAAGTTGTATGAAGAATAAAGGAGATTTGCAATCTGTTGATAGAAAGAAAGTGCAATGGATGGATAATTTAGGCAAAGAACTTGTTGATATCAAAGAGTTTGAATCCAGGTTAGCTTCTTTTTTTCTTTTTTGTTAATGTGAGAACATTTTTATTTTATTTTGTTAAATCTTGAATTGCTATTGATTTTGTTCATGTGGAATTTGAACTTTTATCAGCACGATTTAGAAATATGTGAATTTTAGTATTAGTTTTAGGATAGTTTGAGACAAAAATGAACAAAGAACTGATCACTGATTTTTGTTAAAGATCAAATAAGGTTGAATTGGTGACAAATAAGTTTGATTTTGGCATTGTGTTTAAAAAGTGGTTATATGCTTTGGAATTATGAGAAACAGATAATCAGTCAAATTGTAGTAACCGGTCCCACATTGGTATGGTATGAGATAAGAAATTTGAGGGAAGTCTATAGGTGGACTACTAATACCCTTCTACCGTGGTTTTTAGTTGAACCAGAAGGATATTCAAGTAGTCCATCGTTTTGGCTTTTGAGGGGCATTACACAAACTAAGCTATAATGTTTGATGACCAAGGGGTCTTTGGCGTGGCAGTATTCGAGTTGGCCTGTCAACCAAGAGGTTGTAGAATTGAGTCACGGTGGATAAATGTGTAAATAATCACATGGAGTATGGATTAATGCCTTTCAAAAAAATAAATATATATAATGTTTGATGTTCTTCTGTCGTTTGAAGGTGTGGTAAATCAATTTGGAAAATCTGATTATTTAGGAACTCAATTAGATAAAAGATAATCAGAATCGGTTTTATTGCAGTCACTCATAAACTGATCACCCCGGCACCAATCACACACACACACACACACAGATAATAAACTAATGAGAGTCGCTTTAGCTGTGCCCAAAGAAATGAAACTTATTATCTGCGACTTTAAATAGCAATAATTGGATTATCACTTTCAATACGTAATGGCAAACACTCTAACTAGTTGTTGCTACAAAGATTGGTTATTGTTTCTTTGTTATTCACTTTTCCTTTTTACACAAATATTGGGAATGGTTTCACAGGCAATTTGCTTTGTATAATCTGACGTGTTGTGTATTTATTTGGCGCATGTTTTTGGCAGTGAAACAGGAGATACGGACAACGAAGATGATAACAGTGCTTGCTTTTGCACGATTCTTTAATGCTCCATGTTTATAGAATAAGAAAAGATCGGCTGTAAGTTCGTCCATTCATTTACATCATTAAATTGGATACAAAGATCGAGTGTCCTGCAAAAATCCGATCTCCATTTGTAAGTTCCATTTTCTAATTTTTTGAAGCTGGCTCTTCGGCATTCTGATGTAAGGATTGATGTTACTAATGAACTTCCCACACACTTTGTTCTACTACCATATTCGGTTCTTAGTCTTATAATGGAAATCTCAGTAATGTTTGTTGCCTTTTTGTTTTCTGATTTGCCTTTTTTACCATTTCTTGAATTCATGAATTACTCTTTTGAGCAAAAAGGGAATGTATGCAAAAACAGAAATAAAAGCCGATTTCTTGTTTAAGTTGAAACTAGGAAACAAAAAGACTGACAAGTAATACCATAAAGACTAGATATTTGATACTTTGCTACAAATTTTCACCAGAATTTGAACAGTTGTAGAAAGTTCAACGAGTAGCCCATGATCAAGATTGATGAAAAGAACCCAACCGGAAAACCAAACCAAGTTCCCTCCCACGAAATCCATGATTGTTTATCATCATCTTCCACCTCTCTTTCTTTTGATGGTTGGACATCCTCGGGACATATAACTCTAATCTGCATACCGCACAACCCACTGTTGTTTTGATAATAATTTAAGTCGTTCATTGTGCTCATTTGTCCACCAATAGGAATCTTACCTGTCAGCTTGTTATTGCTAACATCGAGAATTGCAAGTTGATCAAGCTTCGATAGCGACTGTGGAATCGAACCTGAAATTTCGTTGTGTGACAAATCCAAGCTCTCTATGCCCTTCAGATTCCCAAAAGACTCTGGAATATTCCCTGTGATCCTGTTCTGTGAAATGTTGAGCAGTTTTAGGCCTTCTAAATTGCCCAATGTTTCTGGAATTTCACCAGATATTCTGTTGTCTGACAAGTCCAAGAAAGAGTACATGTCCAGTCTCCGACTCGATAGACCTTGAAAATAGTTCTTCCAGTTTAATATCAAGTCCTGAAACTCGATAGAAAAGCTAAAAATGTCAACAAATACTAATGCATCCGGAGTTTTAATCATTCGTGTAAGGTTTCCTATCTCCAGTGGAATACTTCCTGTCAAACTGTTCCCTGAGAGATCAAGAATCCGGAGAGAACTAAGGTCTGATATCGTTTTCGGGATAAATCCTTCAAGTGAATTGTTTCTTAAGCTTAGAACTTGAAGAGTTGGGATTTTAGGGAGAACGTCATGGAAATTTCCAGTGATATCGTTGTCATGAAGATCAAGATGTTCGAGCTTGACCAAGTTGGTCAAATTCCGAGGCAGGTCCCCCGAGAACTTATTCCCACCCATAGAAAGAATTTGGGTTTCTGTAGGAAAAGTCACCGGAATCTCACCAGAAAACTCGTTGTATGACAAGTCAATGTAAGCAAGAAGAGGGTTATCTCCAAAATTCGGGAGATTGTCACCAGAAAATCTGTTTCTTGACAAGTCCAAAAGCAGTAGCCGATAAATATTGGATATAGACTTTGGGATTTTCCCGGAAAGATTATTTCCGGACAACATAAGTATCATGATTGCTCTAGCATTGCCTAAGTTCTCCGGTAGCACACCAGAAAAGTTGTTTCTGGACAATGCAAGAATTGATAAACTTACAGATTCAAACAAGCGAGCCGGTAATGATCCAGTGAGATTGTTGTCCGAGAGAATTATGCTCCCTATATCCATCTTGGCTAGCCACTCCGGAATTCCACCCTCCAGTTGGTTCTCACTCAGATCAAGAAAGTCCAAATCTTTCTGTGATGAAATCCATTCAGGAATTTGGCCAGAAATTTTGCAAGAAGACATAGAGATCTGTTCAAGACTACATCTTGGAACAATCTTTGCTTTGTTATTCCAAATCAAGTTGTCTCCTTTTCCACCAATGAACAATTTCTTTAAAGTTTTGATCTTGAATAACCAAGATGGGATTTCTCCTGTTAGCATGTTATCTTTGAGCCTAAGTGTTTGTAACTTACTTAAGTTTTGTATCGATGATGGGATTGGACCCGTGAACCGGTTCCTGCTCAGCTCGAGGGTTGTCACGTTCAGTAGTTCTCCTATGCCAGCTGGAATTTGATCAGAGAAAGAGTTTTCAGATAAATCCAGTGATTCCAGTTTCTTCAGTTTTGCAATTGAAGGTGGGATTCTGCCCGATAACTGATTCTTTCCAAGTGAAAATTCCCTTAACTTCGTTAGATTCCCAATCTCTTCTGGGATGTTTCCTAATAGAAAGTTTTCATTCAGCTTCAGTGTGTCAAGATTCTGAAGCTTGCCAACTTCAGAACTTAAACCACCTTGGAAAGTATTGTTGCTTAGATCAAGAACAC
The DNA here is from genome assembly GCA_025447715.1 of Asclepias incarnata. Taxonomy (NCBI): domain Eukaryota; kingdom Viridiplantae; phylum Streptophyta; class Magnoliopsida; order Gentianales; family Apocynaceae; genus Asclepias; species Asclepias incarnata. Next base: position 7,108 of record JAOEHQ010048380.1, read on the forward strand.
GTAGAGATTTGAGTTGAAAAAGTTCTGGAGGTATTGAACCATTGAAATGATTCATACTCAAAGATAGTGTAGTCAAATCTCTTAAAGACCCCAGTTCTGGTCCTAGTTCGCCCTCAAGTGAGTTACTGCTCATGTCCAAGTAACGTAAATTCGTTAACTTGAAAAGCTGGCGGGGAATAGTGCCGTTGAAGCTGTTCTGCATCATATCAAGATGAACCAGCCCAGTAAGATTACCAAACCCGTCTCCAGAGATCTCACCTACCAATGAATTCATTGAAATATCAAATAGTTTCAATGACCGAATACCAAAAAGTGGAGTCAAGATATTGGAAAATACTGAAACTGGATTGATAAACAAAGGGACGACCTCGGATAGGTGGAGCTCGGTGACGGGTCTGGTTTTGTTTCTAGTTCTAGTGCACTTGACACGGTCCCAGGAACAACAATCGGACTTTGGGTTCCATGAATCGAGTTCTTCAAAAGGGATGAAATCGACGGAGTTGGGATCGGAATTGGAATTGGAGTTGTAGATGGTGGTGAGGGTGGATTTGAATTGAAGAAGTGCCTGTTTTTGATGAACAGGACATGCGTATGATTGGCTTGGAATGGAATTGAGTATGAACAAGATGGCTAACATCAACTTTGACAGTGGTGTGGCTAAGGTTGCCATTGCAGTGTTTTTGGGTGTGTTTTCTTTGTACAAAAGTGTTGTGATTTATATAGGGATTGCAATGTGGTGATTTCTCTGTGTGTGTGTGTGTGTGTTTTGAATTTAGAGTGATGTACTGTTTCTGTTGTTGAGTGATAGATACAAGTTTATGATATGAATATATTGTGAATCGTGAATGTTGCAGTGTGAAAAGGATATGTATATAGTTGACTAGGCTCAAGTCAATGGGTCGCGGTAAACTAGTACTAGAAGTTGAATTGTGAGGATGAGTGAACCAAAAGACAAGTGAACTTCACTTTAAAATATTCTCTAATCAACCTTTTTTTTATTTAAGATAAAAAAAAATGCATTATTTTAAAGTTTTAATTACAGATTTACAGGTATCTAGAGGTGGGAGGTTTTTTTTTCTTCTATAATAGAAAATTAAAATCATACTCCTGTAATGTGTTATGATGGATGGTTTTTTAAAGTTAAATTCTAGTATAAATCAAATTTAAATATAATATTCGTAAACTTCAGCTAGACGGGAAAGGGGTGAGTAGTGGTGGCCAGCGGTTGACTTTGTTATTTGTTGGTGAAACAGATAAAGATGGAAATGATTGGGTAAAAAAAAAGAATAATAAAATTGTTGTACTTCAAATTTTAAAAATTAAGACAAATTTCGTAAACTGCATAATACAGTATACATATAGATATGTCCTGTAAGATTTATAACTTATTAATTGACCGAGTAATTTAACTTAGAAACATAATAGTTATAAAGCTAAAGGTGTAAAACCACTTCAAAATAGATGGTTTTTGACAATACGTTACTAAATTTTCCTGCCATGCATGTTAATTTGAAGTCATATTTATACTGTTGACATGATTCGGTGATTAAAACAATAACGCATATGAGGGCTTCCAAGTATGGGATAGTTTGAGTTTAAGCCTTGCTAAAGGTTTTTTCCTCAACGGTATTTCCTGAGGGGCTTTTCTAAGGGATGGATCGGACGGTTACAAGTTGCTCGAGCTATATGGCTTCGTTAATGGCTCAACGCTCTAATCTAACTTAATCTAGGTGTTGTTCAAAAAAAAAAAAAGGCATATACTTCTTGTAAAACTGTAAATAAAGAACAACAAGCAAGATGGAAAGAATGAAATAATCGTATATTATTCGTGAGGTATATATATTATTCTTCATGATACAATTTCTTGATTAAATTAAAAAAAATAACTCTCTCATATTGTAGAGATTATATGGACATTCATTTCATAATAAGTTCTTTCTTTTTAGTAGTAAGGTAGTTTTGTGAATCAATGCAATAAGAGTTACATGTATGTATTTATACCACAAGGAAACTTCCAGCCAAAAAGAAAACTCGTTTTCCTGAAAATGGAAGTATGCTTGTTGTTAACCTTGTTTACGATATTTCTTGTGTGTGATTGTCTATAATCGTCCTGCAACCCAGTCTCTCTCAACTTTTAGTGCCATGACAATAATTGGTCGCATCTTAAGGCCATCTCCAATGGTAAATACAATATGCCCAAGCACACCGGCTACCTCAGTAACATGTCAGCAAACTATTCCAACACACTGAACATATTTTGCTTCCAACCCAGCACACTGAAATTCAATTTGCCAACGGCACATCATCATTTATAATAAATTAAAAAACACACTATAGTAATTAAGAAAACATTACATTAAACAAAAAAATTAGAATCTTGTATTTTCTAGTTTTGAACGGTCAAAAAGTTAGAAAAAACAAAATGTATGGAATCTTGGGCCCACGATTTCAAAATGCCTACATGCAAACTGATGGAGCACCGCGAGAAACATGTTGAACCTCCAACGACAGCACGCCGGCGGGCAGCACCGGCCGACATGCACACCGGCATGGTGAACCTATTGGAGATAGCCTAAGCCAATTTACTAAGCTTGTTATTCAACAGCGTTAATATCCTTTTGAGCATATGTTTCACAGAATTCAAGTCATAATCTAAACAAATAACCCGAAATTATGTAAACTTGTAAATTTTATGTTTTTATTGATACGAGTAAAATATTGATTAGGTTGCTTTCATGGTTTTCGTTCGACTAATAATGAAAATGGGCAAACCATATATTACAGGTCAATTATATTTTCTTTATATCGAATGCTACAAGTTTGTTAAAAGAAACCCTTGTGTAATTTCACTTTGTTGGTAGATACGAAACTCTGATGTGACATGCCATCGTCCACTTGGCTCGGCACCAGGACCGACCTTGGATGCGTCTCTAAGACTGAAGGGAGTGAGGCGGAAAGGGCTCCGACGTCGCCCCATTCCGTCCTACTGTTGCCGCATACATTGCTCCGAGGGGCGGAAGTGACCAAAAAAAAAAGAGGAGCGGCATACATCTTCCGCCACAACCCTCGCTCCTTTCAACGAAAATCAAGCCGTTCAACGGCTCTTTGAAGCAAACAAACAAAACTTTTGTTAAAAAGGG
>JAOEHQ010048381.1:0-10247 GCA_025447715.1 Asclepias incarnata
GGGTTGGAAACCGGACGCATCTGGGAATGGTTTGGATTTGATGGGAGGCGATCCAAGAGATGGTGGTGGTTGAATACTTACACATGTGTAAGTACGGAAAAAAAAATGAAAATTAAAAAGTCGTCAAAAGTATATCGAGTCGCATCTCTATTGAAAGGGGACGAAATTTTAAGACTACCCATTTTTTTTTCTTCTAACGATGCACGGTTTTTGAGATAAAACATTTTGAATGAATTAGATGAAAGGGAGGAGAGAGAAAATAAGTGATGAGATGTGTAGTCCAGATTGGTTCTTTTGTTCTTTTTTTTTTTAAGGGTTCTCAAATAACCCTTCCCCTGTATATATAATATCACTAATGAGAGTATGAGACGACATAAACTTATATAAAAAAAAACATTCTAGCATTCCGTCCAAGTGGCTCACAATTGCCTCTATGTATGTATGCACTAACGAGACAACAAAGGTTAGTAAACTTCAACAGACCTACTTACTAGTAAACGGATATCAGTCCCCCATCGCCCAATTGCACAGCCAACATGAATCGCCTAACACTATGGTTAAAAAGAACATGGGGGGCATCATTAAATATTATAGGGAAAAATGTCATAAAAAAAGGTAACATAATTACACGAATTTCCTAAAGGAAACATGAATTTGAAGGCAAAAAGGATTATTATAACTTTATAAGTTAATAATAATGTTAGTTTTTTCTGTCAAACAACTAAGTATGTCAGTCAGAAGGTTAAGCAAAATCCTAATAATAATAATAATAATAATAATAGTAAGTTGTAAGTAAAACTAGTACATTTTACTTGTTGAAATGAGGGAGAGGAGCTATTGACAGCAGCAGCAGCAGAAGATGTAAGGAGTGGCGGCGGATATACTAGGCTAGTGTCTAAGACGGAGGGGATTTTATTTAGTAGGACTTAAGTCAATACACTAACCAAATAAACCCTAAAGTAACCATCACCAAATGGTCGAGTGGCAAGGAGATCTCTTTTCTCACAAAAGGTCAGGGGTTCGAGTCCTACCCTAGGCATATTTGGGATGGTCACAGGTATTTAATTTACACCTACACCTTTAAAAAAAAAAAAAAAAAACCCTAAAATATTTTCTTTCTCTTTTTATCTAATATTTAAGATTTTGGATATAATTCTTACTACTTTACTGGTTTACTAGCACATAAATTACTATCATACTTACCTATGCTTTCACGACCCGACCCGACCGGATCGGATAGATATTATATATGGGGATAACTTAAATGCTTCTAGCAGCATTTAGTTGAATGCTTCTCCCCTCACATTCTTTTAAAAAATTTTTTTTTTTTGTATTTAATCATGTAATTAAATTTGATGTGAGAGCAAGCTAAAAGCATATAAGTTTTTCCCATTATATATATATATATATATATATATCATAGAAAAATATTAAAAATGATAGTTTTCAAAAAAATAATTAGCTTCACAAGTCAAAGACCTCTCTTATTATTTATTTTTTTAGTCATCCCTTTCTTGTCAATAAAAATAAAAGTTAATTACAATTTTTGTCCCTGTCGTTGACCGATACTTGCAAGTTTCATCCCTAGCTTTCATTTATTACATTTTTAGTCACGTGCCATACACGTGATAGGTATAATGGTCTTTTCCTTACCACATGACCAAAAGTTTAATTAACTCTAAACTTTTTCATCATCATCATCTCAATCTTTCTTCATCATCGGATATTTTGTATATCTATATTTAATTAAATATTATCATCATCATCTATCTATATTTTGTCATATATATATATATATATATATATATGACTATCTTAGTTTTGCCTTAAAAATTGGTTTCACGGTATCTTGGAACGATTTGAAAACACGACCCGAATACATTCGACGCTCGAATACGAGATACTTGGAAACAATAAATACAAATGATAGACTTTAAGGGGCCACAAAAATTTAGAGCCTAAACCAATGTGTAGCTGAGCCCATACACACATACATACACTAGTGGATAAATATATCCATATACGATTCGATAGATACATACACGCACACAGACAATAGCAAGAGATAGAAGATAGAAGGCAGAAGGCACGCACACAGAAGACAAACATCTTCGTGCTGACGTCAGCACGAAGATAAGAGTAGTCGGTGTACCCAGGGGAAAAACCCGGTCACCATGTTTTGCCTAATATTACAGTACCCCGTGTTATCGGTGCCGTTGGGGTGGGGAAAGAAATGGTGAGGGCAATGCCCTGTTTCTTTACCACTTAATCTACGTACAAACTCATATATAAAACACATATATATATAAAATATCACAACCAAATCTCCAAGGTCCACCATTCTTCTTCTTCTCTGCCCTTCCATTTTTCTCTACACAAGTATATACCACCTTATCTACATACAAACTCATATATATAAAACACACATATATATATAATATCACAACCATTCTTCTTCTCTGCCCTCCCGTTTTTCTTCTTCCACGCCACTCCACCACAATACAAACATACAAAGTATGGATTGTGGGAAAGTAACTTGATTTGTTTCCAAACATGTCTTTTACTTCGTTGCTGATGCAAGGCGAAAACAAAAACCATGATTTTGAGGGCCACGGGTAGTTTTTTTATTTATTATTCTCTTTATTTAGATATATAGAAATATTGTTTAGATTTAGAGGAATGGTGGTGTGATGACTTGTACATGAAGAACCTATGGTTGTACATTGTTCTGGACTTGTTGGTTTATTTAAGTTGGTGGCGTAAATATCTGGACTTGTTAATATTAGTTGTTTGTTTTATTTAAGTTTTTATTATTTTGTATTAGTTTTTAATTTTAATTAATATAATTTAGTTGTTACTTAAAGTTTAAAAAAATTAAATAAAAAAAAAGGATGGGGAACGGTGGTGAAGCATTCCTTGCAAGTGGGTAAAAAATGGGGAAAAATAGAAAATGTGGGGAAAGGTGAGGAGGAGTGGGGAGACACTCCTTGCACCCTAAGAGAAGAACGAAGATGCTTCCTAGTCAAACTTGGTCAACGCGAAGATAATCGGAGGCTGACTAGGACGAAGATAACAGAAAACTTCGAAAACCCTAACCCTAGACCTGTTACACGAAGAAGAAGATGAAGAAGAATGCGTTTGACCGGCGTTAACCACGAAGATTATCTTCGTGGTCGACTTTGTACACGAAGAACAACAAATCTGACCAAAGGAAGCGGTTTTGGACATGAACATGACAATTACAAGCAAGATTACACGTGATTTTTGAGTTAATTTCGTTTTCAAAACCTTTTTGTTCATATCCGGTTGTAAATATGTGTATATGTATATATTTAATTCGTTAAATTACAAGATTAAATGGCATCTTCTTATAAGTAAACCTTGGATTTATAAAACCCATAACAATTTCTTACCAATTTGATGATGAATCAAGAAGAAATCTAGAGAGAGAGGGGAAGATTTTCGGTTTTAAAGAGTGAAGAAAGAGAGAGAGATTTAGTTTAAAGAGAGAGGATAAGGAAGAATGAGATGAGAATGGGGGCTACTATTTCCACCATATAAGACAAAACACCGTACAACTGTTTAATGCATATCGTACAACTGTTTAATGCGTAAAAAGGGTGGAAATAGATAATAGGATGGTGGAAATAGATGGGCTCATGAGAATGGGAGGTGGAGGATGGGTTTAGTGCCCAAACTAGCTCCGTGGACTAGAGTTGACTTCCCATCAAAAACATTTGACTCGACAATATAAGGAGACACGGGACTCATTCAATTAATTTAACGACCTTAATGAGTGTAACTTTTCAATAGCTTTCAAATTACTATATACTAAACGCATGCTCGCGCGATGCGGCGGCAATGATGGTAGCGGCGGCGGTGGTGGCTGCGGCGGTGGTGGCTGCGGCGGTGGTGGTGTGGTTATTAATGTAAAAGGGGTAGTGTACTTATTTCAAAGGTAGAAGGTTTAAAAAAGGGGGAGGGGTAGTTTGTTTTATAAGGGAGTAAAGATATGACCATGTTTGTTTATTTTAACTTTAATTAGTTAAATTTTTAAGTGTTTTCCATTATATTTGGCATTTCTCTGGACAACTAGTAATCCCTCCGTACTCGAACTGTCATCACAATTTTCTAAACTCTATTTGTACCAGAACTCGAAGAAATGCCCAATCTCAGTTTATTATTATGCTTAACCTTTACAAAAGTACACGTACACGTACGAAATTTGACTAATAACGACTATCCCGACACATACACGATCAAGTACAAACAAAAGACAATCGGATAAGCACATCGGAGAGAATGCTCTGGTGACAGTTGTCACATTATACTTTAAGTTTAAATTATTAGTTATTAATGCATCAGTGTGACTGATGTTAATAACAAAACCCTCGATATATATATATATATTCATTCAAACAATAGTGAAAATACAAGAAGCATGCACATGACATAATTGACGCTCATTGATTTAATCATGTTAATGTTAATGTCATTAAACGATTAGTTAAAGAAGGTTGTTTTAACAATAACAAGTATAAAAAAAGGTTCAAAAAGTTATCATATGAAAACAATATGCTTGAATATTAAATGGTAATGAAGATTAATTTCGCTATATATATATATATATATTTAAACAAAGAACATCATCAGCTTAAAAAAGTTTCTTTTATTTTTTAAAGCACTATCTATACTAAATTATAAAATATATGTTATGTGTCTAAAAATTTAAATTTAAAACTTTTAAGTATTTCCATATTTATTTTACCAATAATTTTTATTTATAAAAATTGCTAAAAATCTCAAGGTTTATATTCATTCACGTATGTTAGACAACCCAAAACCGGCGACCGACGAAGACATCTGCCATGTACTAATTAAAGTTTACGAGTTTTATTTTTGAATTTGATTTACATCAAAATTTAAAAACCACACCACATGCTTCATGTACTAATTAAAGTTTACGAGTTTTATTTTTGAATTTGATTTACATCAAAATTTAAAATTTTCTAAAAACTCATCCAAGTACGTGGTACATTTCTAGTATGTACTAAAAATCATTAAGTTATGTTAACATCAAATGAAATGGATTAAATAATAAGTTTTGGAAACAAACAAATAATTATAGTTTAATGTTTCATAGAAATCACAGTAAAAAGTTCAACCAATAATTGTGCAATCCAACTTTTGGTATGAGAATCGTGTCCCGATAGTAGATAGAATAAGCAGATTCAAAGATGATTTTCCCAATTCTATTCCAATTGGTAGCACGTACTCGTATTATATTTTCAGATTTCACTTAATTACAATCCAAATGTCTTACGATAACAGCAAAAAACATATCTTTCAATATTCAAGCTCAAAAAGTTAAAAAGAAATTTACCATTCCAAGTAGCACGAGCAGGTTACTGACTATTAAACTGGACACTGGAGTAAATAGCAAAGGATGTACGGGCGAACTAGAAATCGAAATAGAAGACAATATGACACCAGCTTTGGCATTTTGAAGACTTGTGATAATGAGGAACTTACAATTTGCTACGATGACTGTGATGCCTTCACAAGATCATGAAAGTAGCCAATTAAACGCCTTCGCTTCAGCTCACATTGGATCTTCATACGATCTATACTTTTATTCATGACAGTGTCAGCTTCTTCACACAGACTAGCAAAACATGCTTGCAACTCGCCCCTCTTTGATGGCGGGAGATCTGTAAATAGTCCTTCTATGCAACTCAATTCCGAAAAAATGCGAGAAGCCTTTAATTTCTCAATGTTCAACTGCACACTCAAATCTTCCCAAGAGTTTTCGATCTGCTTCATCTTTCCCACAATGTGAGACGACCTTTTTGTCACTGATTGTGCCCCCTGGTTCTCAATGTTTGCTTTGCCTTGATCATTCATCTTTGCCTTGTTGACCCCCATTGGTGTTTTCCTTTCATTCAATTGATCTTTCAACTCATCTAGCATCACTTGTACTTTCTGCATACGTTTTTGTGCCAATGCAGTGTTCCTTGCAGCTCTAATCTCCTGGAGTTTTTACATGAAGCAAAGAATTTTTAGAAACCAAAGGCGAAAATAAACTCTTCTTTACACCATGAACAGAAGTAACAAAACTTATGTATCTTTAAGATCACAGCTGATTCACTTTAGGATATAACACAAGTACCGACACAATTTACATAGTGCATATGCCAAAACGTGTGGATGTAACAAAACTTAATAGCAATTATATATATATATATAGCCCTTTATTTTCAGAACATTTTTTTTTTGCAAGAACCATATATATATAATACTCTTATATCTTTAAGAATGGCAGGCAAACAGAAAGCAAGAACCACCACCTGGATAAGGCTATAACTCCATGTGAGTTTTCTAAAACCAAACTTAAAAATTGTGGAAGTGTCAGAATCATCTTTTTGATATATAACTAATTGCAAAATTATATAAACCGGCTTAGACTTTAGATTCACCTAAAATCTGAGAAACAGCTACAAAAAATAAATAAACATGCAAACAAAAGATTCACCAATATTGTCATAGTATATGTTGCCGCATGAACTCAGCCGGCCGTGTCAAAAGAACCAGAAAAACAGAGTACCTGATATCTCAACCCCACTCTGCTAATAAAGATAGAGGCCATGCAATATAACTAATGAACTAAAGGTGGTTCACAAGTTGGTGATAAATGAAATAACTTCACCAGATTATAGCTAGCAAGGTGACATCAACATCTATTCTATTGAAATCAAACATGCTCATTTGAATTACAAACCAATTTCTTGTCATAATCTAGTCTACAACTGAGAGAAACAAGCATAATGCATGACATACAAGAATATACTTTATGGTGAATATACCTCGCGTGAAGCCATTGTCATTGTGGCGCTTGGAGAACAATCAAGGAAGTAGTTTTTGACAACAGCAGAAACATTTTCTTTCATTTGTGCTTGCTGCACCAAGTTTATGTGTAACGGATAAATCTTTAAAATTTTCAAGTTAGCAAATGTAGAGGGTTGATTTAAGAATAGTTCCACCGACGAAGAAAGAACCTGAAGCAAATTACATATAAATATACAGAACAGTTAACTCAATCAGTCAGCCTCACAACCATAATAAGTGAATGTAAAAAATGCTTGCAACACGTCCCCGCGATAGTAGCCTAATGGTGGGGGACACACGGCATAAAAGCGGAGGTCATGGGTTCAAATCCCATCGCCATGTCCTTTAACCATAATGTTACCCGGTTGGTGGGGGTCACCACAACACATATTTCTGGTCTGGTAATTCATTTGCTAACTATTTACTGGTACTCGGTGTAGCCAAAAGGTGAGCAAGTAAGCAACGACCAATGGGTTTTATAAGTATCAAAGCAAGTTTGTATATTTAGTTTAAGTCTCAAATCTTAAAAAATAAAAATATACAGTACAAGTTACTTGTTTAATGTAACTTTTTGAACTCCAATCCGGGATATACTGAGGTATACCATGTCCTGTTGAGATCCTTATATATCTTCACTGTTTTAGCAAGGACATAATTCATAAAAATTAAATAGAAAAATTACCATGATCTGTCATATAAGCGAACAATTATAAAATTGCATTCATATGTAATCATCTTTGTCAAAATAAAATATTTAATCTTGCTTTGTTCTACTTATTTTATATGCATATTACCATGGTATATTGTACAAACCGGAAAGAAAAAGTCTTTGTAGAATGCACATTATAAACAGGAAGGATCAAATACCTCTATAACTTCCAGATTAAGGGAAAGAAATTTAACACTGTGGACCTGTTGAAGCAGACGAACATATTCTTGAGTATCTGCTATGCAAGGACGGTCAATACAGAGATCCACCTTTTCCAAAGTAGGCAAACCATATGGAAAATTCGGAAAGTTCTGAAAGAGAATTAAAGAGAGATTCTTAAGCTGAGGTGCAACCACATTCACAACCTCATTTCCATATTCAAGCGTGAGAGTACAAAGTTTAGGATGACTGATACTAAATCCCATCATTTTGCAGTGCTTTAAGGTGAGACTCTTCAAGTTTATGAACTTGGAGAAAAGACCAACAAAATTATCAAGATTGTCATCACAGAATGTGACACGATCAAGATGCAATGTTGTTAAAGCCGGGAGCTCCCAAGTTGGTATAGCTGTAATGGGACTTTGACGATAACCACTAGGTCCAATCAAAGAGAGAGATTTGAGAGACTGAGAATTAAAAACAGAAAGTGGAAACTCGATCTTCTTCTCAAGGCATTCAACAGTCATTTGTTGCACATTGTGAGAAAATGCATAGTTCATAAGTCTTTTGACAAATGCCTGGGTAACCTTTCCACGAAAACTTAGTTTGACAGAAGACAATTCTATTTGATTATTGCGGCCAGAGAGAACACGTGTTACAAATTTGGAGAACTTGGGCAAAGTAGAGAAATCCTCACTAGAGAAACTGAGATACGCCAATGAAGTCCACATGAACCTCCATCTAGATGCCAAAACACTGGTTCCAATAGCTTCTTTGGTGCTAATAAAAGAGAGGATTTTATGAATAAGATCGTCTGGTAAATTGCTTAGTCTATCATCTTCTATATTCATTCTCTTTTGATCATGCCCAAAATGTATTCTCTCCACACTCTATCTTAATATTAGCATGCAATCATCAAAACACTATATATTTTTGTAGATTCCTCTGTCTTTCCTTGATGTCTTGGTTGCTAAGCCTTAATCAGCAAGACTTCTCTTTTGGCTCCAAAATCTGCATTTTTAACAGAATGCAACAATCAGGACATACAATTGCAGTCGACACAAATGGCTACATTAATCAAACTAAAGTTGGTGTTGCTTTTAGCAACTGAAAGTCTATCACAACACTGAATCTCTTTTATACAACACTGTTCTTAAATTCGCAACTGGATTTTTTTCTTTGCTTTTTGGAAAGCCACATAAAAACATCATAAGAATAAAACAAATTATACATCCTTTTGTTATGACCATCATGGTACCCGTGTAACGCGACAGTATCATGGTACCCGTGTAATGCGACAGTGTAGTAATGATAAGCTACTTTTTTTCAATTGATTCAATGTGCCAAATTTTGTGCTAAGAGCTTCTATAATAGTGATTGTCACATATAAATTGTATTTTACAAAACTAGTGATTGTATGGCTCATGATGTACGCATCCTAATCGGACTATCTTTCAGAAGCCACCCCGATATGTTACACCTAGCTTGAAGGTGGATATAATAATATTTACGTGACTTTACTAATTAGTAATTACCCAATTGCATAATACCTAAAAGTTATAATACTATAACCATCTATTAATTTGGTCCAAAAAATATGTTATTTTATGAGAGAAAAAAAAAAGCTTAAAAAACTGAGATGTGTGTTGTGTTAAATACTTATTGGGTGGGTAAATTAATAGCAATATAACTAAAAAAAAAAAAAAAAAGTAAAAAATAGAAAGGTAAAACAAATCAAGAATCGTAACTTATGTGTATGTAGGGCTAGGGTTTTGTTGCAAAAACGTACCTACAATTGAGAAGATGGAAATAGTAACTTGCTTGTAGTCAATAATCAATATGTATCTCTGACCTTTCAAAAAGAAAAAATTGAGAAGATGGAAATAAATTAAAGAATCTTTTAGCCACTTTGTCACAGGACGTGAGTGAGGTTGTACGTGTAAACGATTGTAAAATTCTCAATTTATATTCCCAAAAACTCAATGTCAATGAATATCTATGTATAATAATCTAAGGGGAAAAAAAAAGTTGCTTTTGAAATCTGAAATGTGATCGGGAAACATGGAGTATTAAAGGTTTGGGCCGATTTAGTAAGGGGCATCCTATAGCCACCCCCATTTGTCTATAGATACCCCCCTCAGAAGGGGCGGATCTGGGAGAGCAAAAGGGACGGAAGCCGCCCCATCTGACCACATCTTTTCAATCATCTTTATGTCACTTTATCCGACACATCAGGAGGCAGAAGGGGCGGATTACTGTAGCAAAATTCTGACTTGTCGACGTTCTGTTGCAGCTTTACGTCAATCAAAATTATTCGAGGAGTGTCGATTATGTTTTTTTCATCCCTTTTCATCGTTTAAATGCGAGACGGAAATCATTTTCAAACAATCAGTGTAACCAAAACAATTGTTTTCCTCTCGAAATTGGTAGAAAATATCAGTATTGTTGTAATTTTAGATGGATAGTTCTGGTTGTAACTACTCAGATGAAGGTG
>JAOEHQ010048382.1:0-10245 GCA_025447715.1 Asclepias incarnata
TGGGAGAAAGGGATGATGTGGCGCTGATGTGGCAGTGATAATTTGAGAATTTGGTGGTATGAATGGGAGAGGCCTAAGAGGCTTTTAACATTAGCCCCTGCTGCTGTATATGGGCAGTTTAAAAACTCCAACAGCCATTACCTCTAGCCACCATAATCAAGTCGCGACGGATACAAAGTACAAAAATTGCAAAAATCTCATAAAAATGAGAAAGGAGCCGACAAAGATACCATAACTTTTAGTAATTTTTTACTACAATTATGCACTAATTGTAGTAAAATGTGGAAAATCTCATAAAAATTAGAAATGAGTTGACAAACAGCTTTTTAGGGCGCGTTTAGTTGTGGAAAATGTTTTCTAGTTTTTTATTTCTAATTTGTCATAAAATGGAAGGAGTTTTCCATCTCTAGAAAACAAATGAAAATTTTGAAGACGCGTTCAAAAATAGAAAAGCTTTGTTTGGATACAATTAGCTTGAACTTTTATTTAGAAAATAAAGCTCCAAAAATGAAACGCTACTTTGAAGTAACGGTTTGAGAGTTTTTAGTTTGGATCGAGCTTTTAATTTTTAAAATCACACAAATATACTTTTCATAATTTTTGGGTGGAGCTTTTAATATCTACTTTTATCATTTTACGCTTTTAATTTTAAGTTCTTGAAAAACATCTCAGGAAAGAGTTACTTCAACTGAAGAAATTTCTTTAGTAGTGAGAACCCTTCCTGCAACTATATAAAAGCTCTAACTAACAATTTTGGTTAAAAATTACGGCTTCAGCTAAAGCTATTTTTATCAACCAACCATGATGTTTGTTATAAAAATCGTACATAATCAAAAATGGTAGTTTTATTGACTCCCAAATGAAAATAAAATGAAACAGGGGCATGTGGAAAAGAAGTTTCGCATATATCTTCTTAGAAACTACTAGAAGTCTAGAACCTCCTTATTTCCTTCTTACCCTTTCGTTTCCAGAAACTACCTCTCCAATTTCGTCATAATTCTCATTCACATGACAACATCTCTCTGTCTTATATATTCTTAGTTCTGATATTCAATAGTGTTTCAAAAAACACCCTTAAAAAAGAAATTATTTTTTTTCAAAAATGGACATTAGTTTGATGGGATTCGACACTCCTTTGATCCTCCACAACCTTCAAAAAATCATCGACGCGAACGACGACACCAAATCATCTTCATCAAACAAGAATAGCAATGTCGGGGAACCCACTCGGGCTTATGTCCGAGATGCAAGAGCAATGGCTGCAACCCCGGCTGATGTGAAAGAGTACCCGAATTCATACGTGTTCATAATTGACATGCCTGGTTTGAAATCTGGAGATATCAATGTACAGGTTGAAGATGATAATGTGTTGGTCATAAGTGGAGAAAGAAAAAGAGAGAATGAAGAGAAAGAAGGTGGTGGTGGTGGTGTGAAGTATGTTCGAATGGAGAGAAGGATTGGTAAGTTTATGAGGAAGTTTTCGTTGCCGGAGAATGCAAATACGGACAAGCTATCTGCGGTTTCCCAAGACGGAGTTCTTACTGTTACTGTTGAAAAGCTTCCACCGCCCGAGCCTAAGAAGCCCAAGACCATTCAGGTTCAGGTTGCTTAATTACAACCATTGGTTCCAAATCGGAATGTTTAGATGTTTTTAATCATGAATAATAATAATTGGGATCTTAATTTTCGATTAGATCGTAATTTTGAGTGATGTGGTTTGTTTAATCGGGTTTGCTAATGTGATGTAATATAATTGAACTTACTAGTTCAATCTTATCCATAAAGACATCTTATAAATCCACATCTATTTATCGCTAAAGTCTTTACAAGTTGTTTATGTGTTGTGGAAATCATTATTTATCAAAATGTGGGACGGGTGGTTACACTTACACACTTGACCAAATAACCTTGTAATTATCTTTTCTTGACCCATAACCATAACCCAAATCGTTTGTATGATTTCATTTCAGTTTTGTGATCAATAGCTATTTGCCTGAACTTTGTGTGGATGGTATGATGGTTCGACTTGGCAAGAAACTGTGTGCTACGATAATGTTTTCTTTAGTGTTAGTCGATTTACACAATTTTCACCACTGGTGTCTGTTCAATAGACCTCATCATAGTGATAGCTACTTACATTCACCAATGCGTGTTGTTCACTTCTAATCAGTACCATTTGGGAATCCCCCAAGTGTTGATAAATTGCATTCTAAATTCTAATTAGTATCATAATAATATCAATATACATTCAAATTCCTTTCCTTCGAATTCTCTTAAAATCTTTGAACCAAACGGCTCATTCGAAAGTGCTTTGATGTGTAAGATGTTGTAGAATTTGGTATTCAAATGTCACGTTTGGTTCGTGAAGCATAATTGCGTTTGTCTATAGAAATCCATGGCTTGTGGGATTTTAAAATCCTTTGCTCAAGCGAAGGATTAAATCCCATGACAAAAAGAACATGACAATTTATATTTAAATACTCGTGAAAAAACTATATCTTTTTTTGTTATCAGACTGCTAAACATTTACTGGTTTAAAAGTGTATTTTTTTTCTTTCTGTTTTGCTCTAATAGTATCAGATGCCATGTTTTATATATTGGTTTGTATTGGTTCACAAGAAACAAAGAATTCAACACATTACTACTTGTGTTTCGTTTTAGTAAAAAACAAACCCAAACCGACCCATGCTAACACCTAATTGAGCGACATCAAACTTAAATCCACTTTATCCACTGTGCTTACAATTCTCTAATTCGCCTAATGTGACAATATAAATAACTTTTACAGTTTATGGAAGGATTTTTTTTTGTTTTTTAAACCAGATATAAAGTTGGGCCTGAATTTGGGTCTTATTTGAAAAGAAGCCCAATTCTGTGCACCATTAAACGGGCTATTTCTTCTATCCATAGCCGCGACGACAGAAAAACGAACACCTGGTTGGTGAATAATAAATAATAAAAATAAAAATGAAATCCGGCGGTGGATTGGTGTTCGGAGTTCCACGCGCTGCCGCTCTTCCTTCGATATTCCTCAGCCGCCACTGCCGCCGCAATGTCACATTTCGATGCTACTCATCTTCTTCTTCTGGTAAGTCCATCTATCTATCATTTCATTCCATACTTATGTGCACATCAGACCTATACATACATTTGTTTTTTCTGTAAGTATTTTGGAAACTTTGTTTATATAGTAACAGTCAATATTCTGTATACAGTAAGTAGTACATACAGACATACAGTAAGTATTATGTTTTTCGGTGATTTTAGTGTCATCCGCCATTTAGTGTGATTGTGTTTTTCGGGTTAAGCTCAACTTTGATTTAGGAGAGTGAGGAGTGCATGCTCGATTGAGCTTACTTGATTCACCAAAACCAAGGGTTGCGTCTGTTACTTGCCTAGTTGGTACCTTTTCGGTTTAACTCGTACCATCACCAAGGTGGTCTAGTGGTCAGGTGTCCTCTTTCCTTGCAAGAGGTCTCAGGTTCGATACCTCCCTAGGTAAACATCTTCGGGATGGACACATAAATCGTCAAAAAGGTCACGGGGTTACCACGGTAAGGCCGTGTACATCTGAGTCAAAAAGACTCCTCCTCCCCGGAAACCTCAACAGGGAAAACCTCATCGGTTTACCCCTTTACCAAAAGGTGGAACCTTTTATAATGGAATAAATAATTTAAAAAACGAGTATGACTTGTTTGAAGAGATTTTTGTCACGTTTTCTTTTTAATATGCAGATCATGTTTCGTTTATAAAAGATGTGGCAGTAGCTCAACCTCCTGAGCACCTGCATCACCTTCTAAAGATGCTTCAGGTGAGAGGTAAAAGTAAAACCCCCCTCTATGTAAGATTCTCCTTTTATCGAGTTTCTTATTAGAAGGTTTTTACTATATCTAAATACAATCAATTTGTGACAGGTGAATCTGTAATTTCCCCTGCAACAAAGCAAGGGATGATTCCCCTGGCAGTTCCTTTAACGAAGAACAGCTTAGGTTCGTGTTAGATTTGAGGACATGAAAGTGAAAAACAAAATTTCGTCTCATACATTCAATAATCTTATGTTTATTGTATTGGTTTCTAGGTTCGGTAACAGCACTCTTGAGATGGCCAACTGCTCCGGCTGGGTAAGCAAGTTTTGACTCTTGCCCATCTTTGTGGGGTGGAACCATATACATTAGAGATGGCAACTTCGACCCATTTACCTGTGAATGGGTTGATTCCGGTTATGTTTGATCTCTAACGGATCAAACAGGTAAAACTAAAAAAATAATAGCTTAGAGTAAAAAGGGTCATATGGGTCAAAGTGTATTTTTAAAGCTTGAACTCCTAAATACTTTTACTCAAAAACTTATTGAAGTAATATAATTCTTTTTAATCAAGTTTGTCACACTATTCGTTAAAGAAAATAAAAATTTTGGATATAAATGTTCCCGGTCAACTTGTTTTGGCCCAAATACCAAACATTTAGCATTTTTGACCCATTACTCAATCCACCCTTTGTGCCACCTCAATGGTTCTATTATGGGAGTTGTTCTCTTTAGCATAATCTAGTTTCTTCTCTACAGTATGGAGATGCCGGTGGTTGAGGTCCGTAGTTATGGAGTGTGGCTTTTGGCCAAGAATGTGAGTTTTAACATATTATTAGTTGAATTTCAGAGCTGGCAATACTAGCAGGCTAAATTTCAATAATTTCAGGTAGACCAATATATTCACAGAATCCTAGTTGAAGAGGATGCCAAGGGTTCTGCTGAAGGCATCAACGAATTGTTTCAAGCTTCAGGCGAAGCTGGTGAAAAACTATACACAAAGGGAGATTTAGCTAAATCCCGCAATTCAAATTTAGATGTGTACCTTCTCCAGAAGGTAATGAGATGATATCTCACTCATTCTTAATTATTTGCATAAAAAATATTTTGGAGGCTGTATGCATTAAGCTAGGCTTTGGAGAACATCTAATATGTTCCTGTTTTACCTATTTTTCGTGACCCGTCTGAGATAAAGTACAACCCATTTCGGCCCATTCATAATTGATGGAATACATGTTTGCAGGTCGGTCTTTTCCCAGACATCCTGGAACGTAAAGTGATGGACCATTTCAAGAAAGGAGATCATGTAAGACAACATTAACCTTTGTTCCTGTGTGTTAACAATCTGATTTGTATAACTGTTGATCATCTACACGTGATGGTAAAAGGTCTCGGCAATGGTGACTGGAGAATTCTATACCAAGAAGGAGCATTTTCCTGGATTTGGAAGGCCTTTTGTTTTCAATGCTAAGATTTTGCTCAAGTATGAGAAATTATTGGTTTAAATTGTATGGGCTGTTAATTTCTTGTATTTTACATCTTAAGCCATTTGTGCAACTTGTAGGGTTGGGCGTAATCCAGAAGCTAAAGACGCTGCAAGAGGGGCACTAAAGTCACCATGGTGGACTTTAGGTTGTCCATATCAGGTGTGGTTGAAATTGATTATCACACAAAGAATGGTAGTTGCACAGAATGTAAAATAAGGAATACACAATGTATATGCAAATTTCTTTCTCGTGTCATCGTAATTTTGTTGATTTGAGTTAGGAAGTTGCTGATATGGCTGAATGGGATGATGAGCAAATTGAGTTTATAAAGGAAAAGGTGTCGGAAGAAGGGAAGCAAGAAGATTTGCTGAAAGGGAAGGATGCTGCCCAGGTGATAATATTGTTTATTAGCCATAAGTGAATGTAATTTACTGCATCTACATGTGGCCATGTGGGTTAATAAACTTTTCGACCGGTGTAAAAATACCCTTCAGTATTGACTATTTGGTATATACGGGTACTTTGGAAATAATATATCCATATATGTAATGCCAACAATTGGTAAATAAGTAACTTTAGTCTTTTCATTCCGATTCCATTGTATACTGCTCTAAGTTGTCTTTAATTAAATGTGCAGATTTCATTAGATGAAGCTGCTTTTCTGCTGGATTTGGCATCGATTGAAGGGAAGTGGGATGAACACTTGGAACGGATTGCCCAATGTTACGAGGAAGCCGGGCTTCCGGAAATTGCCAAATTTGTCAAATATAGAGACTGATATACCCATTCAAAGAATGTGGCGAGGATCAACACTACCCAGACAAATTATAGATTTCTGGTTTTTTGCATTGGAGGCTTATAATGGTTCAAGCAAATGCACCCAATTTGAGATTGTCAAAAGTTTAATACAAAGCATTTGTTATTATCACTTGCTATACTTACTTGTTTAGGATACAAGTCATGTTAACATTGTAATTGGCAAAATCATAAAGTTCTGTATACGATTACTATCATCAATTATTGTGGATGGATGTACTGTCCAAGGTTGATTAGAATCATAATTATGAATTCTCTCCATGATGGTATTAGAAGATAAAAAGGATTTAATTGATCTTAGAAAATTTAGCTGTAAGCTTTTCTTTCATCTTATATTTTGTGGGTCTTGGCCGTCAAAGAAGCATACACTTTTTGAAAAAAGGGTAGCTATCCCGGCGGCCATGAAAAGGTAAATCGCATAACATTATGTTTAAAGGGACATGGAGACGAGGTTTGAATCTAATACGTCTATGCTTTTATGAAGCATTTCCATCATGACAACCAAATGGACCCTGTTTGGTGCTAAATTACCAGTTTCTCCTTTACAACCCCCAAATTTCATTTTGGTTTAGGATTATCAAGTTAAAAAAAAACTAAATGTTAAGTACAAATTATTAAGGTAAAAGCAAACTCCATTTCTTTAGGTTTACATTTATATATATACATCACATCAGCACAAAAATCCATATTTCTGTCTCTCTCTAGGGACTCCAATCAAAGCCAAATCACATTATTCCCACAAAACTAAATCACCCATATATGCTCAAGGATAAAGATGTCATTTTACTTGTCACTTTTTTTTTCTTCTCCACAGTAATTTTCTAAGCACTCCACCTTTTTTCTTCTTACTTGGTACAATAGACAAGAAATTTACCAGAGCTTCTTCATCTTCTTGATGTTTGATTCCATTTACACTTAAAAACCTCTGCGGGGATTTCACATTGTTAGAATTACCATCCATGACGGCTGGTGATGTTATGGTATGTGTGATCTCTTTGGTTTTAGTGGTTTGGAGATCTCGTGCTGCGTCCTCTGCCATCATTTTGTCAAGTAGAGAGATCCGTTGGTGGTTTGTTTTGTCAGGTAAGGGTGACGGTGGAGCTTCATAAGTCAGGTTAGAAAGAACTCTATCGGGGACTGATGCGTTTCTTGGTGAAGCCAATGCCTTCAACTGCTTCCCTAGGTTTAAAATGGTTTCTTGGCACTCGGCTAGCTTTTCTGAAGCTGCTATTATTTCGCGCTCCTGCTTGTATGCATATTCGAGTAACATAAGTGTAATGAACATGCAAACTGGATCTTGTAGGTAGTAATTGTATCGTGAGGAAAAGAAGATATGATTATTCATAATCGATATGCATATCACAGAATGAATGGAAACTTACACTTTGAAGCCTCTTTTCATCATCGTCCAACTTGTATTCTTGTATATCACGTTCTATTATGCTGAAATAATAGTTTAAATGATTTAAAAAAAACAAAAACTAAAAGTTCTTTTTTTCCCCAAATGGATCAAAGAGAAAGCTAGTACCTTTCAGGCAGGATAGGTTCATCGAGATATCTGGACTCCATTTCTATACTAGAACTACTGTTATTGCTTCGCTGTTCCTCCATAGAGGCAGATATTATATGTGGTTCACTATACTCACCAATAGCCTCAATGAGCTGTTCATCAAGATCCTTTTTCGCCTTCACCTCTACTTCCATTCGATCTTCAATCATATCCTTCTGTTTCTTTAGAGATTCCACCTCTGTTTGCAGACCTTCAATCATTTTCTCTGATTCCTTAAGCTGACTAGTTAAAGACTCGCTCTTGGAAATTTCCAATTGCAGTTTGTGTTCCAAATCCATTTTTGTAGATTCCATACCATTCAGATCATCTTTCATTTTCGTAGTTTCTTCACCCAAGTTCAGTAAACTATTGTCTCTGATATTCCAAGGGGAAGCTGTTGCCGAAACTGACAAACGTGACTTGTCTGCTTCAATCTCGCTCTGAGTTTCATCCCAGTCAAACTGCTTCTCCATTTCACGCCTCATGCTCGAGACATCTTGAAGAGAAAAGCAGTGGTTCACAATCCATTCAAGAGTCAAAGTTAACTCTTTAGCAAAGTTCTCCAAGTCTGCCTTCCCGTTAAGCAAACTAGTACAGCTTTGCAGAAACGCCTCCAAAACAGCACCAAGCTCAGAAGTTTTCCATTGAAGGACACGAACCGTGTAGCCTGTAGGCGTTTCGGAAGTTTTATATGGCGATGATGAACTATCATCCTTTCCAGATAATCTAATACCTTCAATTAGTTCAATTAGCTTCTCTATTGATCCATTCATGTCAGAATTCAATACTTTGTTGCTCACTTCATGACCATTTGCATCCATCCGTTCTGCAGACTTTTTAAGACCAAGGTCACCTTTTCGTGTCAGAGCAACCTTGATATCTTCCAGTATATCCGTAGAAAGTCTTTGTGTTATTCTAGAATGTTCAGAGATCACTTTCAAAATGTTTTCGAGCCAATCTGAGTGATTTTCCGTCACAGGGTTAGAAGTTGTAAACGGTTTCTCCACAGAAATTATAGCCAACTTTTCCATTTCAACGAAGTCGTCCATCAGACCTATGTCTGAAGCACCGACCGTCTTGCAAGATGGGGCCCAGGATTCAGCCATGCTAGCCTTTTCATCACTACCCATGTCAGATGATGAAGCATGCATAGGAAAATCATGACATGTAACAAGACTCCTAGGTGTCTGAGTTTTTGACTGTTCGTTTGTTTTTCGGTTGATGAATTCCTTAAGAACTCTGTTCTCATCTTCCAGTGCACACAGCTGCTCAGTCAAAAAGTCAATTTGTCTCCCTGAAGTATCAAAAGAAGAATCCCTTGAAACAACCGGAAACGGGTTTGACCTTCTTCTAGAAACTTCAGTTGGATCTTTTCCAAGCATTTCAACTTCATTCTTCATTTTTGCCAGGGCTGCAGGGCCTGGGAGTCGCTTTCTGACGAGCATGCGTAGTCTTTGTGCTTCTGTTTCCAGCTTTGCGATCTTTTTCACACTCTCAAGGTGTTGTTTGTGTGACACATCAGCTGTTCGTCGATTGAAATCTCTCTCTTCATTCCTGATTTCGAGCTCCTTCTCCAGAACCCGAACCTCGTAACTTAAAGAAGAATTATCTCTTTGTGTTGCCTCCAATCTACTTATAACAGAACTTAGATCAGAATCCAGTTGACTCCTGATTGCACGTAGTTCATCAATCGTTTTTTCTTTCGCTAAAAGAGCCTTGGTCAACTGAGAATTCTCAGAAGTTAGTTTGGAAAGCCTTTTATTAGACTCTGCTAACTTTTCCTCAATATTTGTTCTTGTTTTTTCGTATTCTCTTGATGTCTTCATCACCGCATCATGAACTCTTTTTTCTTGTTCTTCACGAACAAAACGCAACTGCTGCATACACTCCTTCAAGGCTGCATCAACACCATATAATCTCTCCTCACTGGCTACTGTCTGCTGTGTAGATTTCTCCAATTCTTGCTTTAGTGCTAATACTTCTGCTTCTGCCTTCTCCCATCCTGTTTAGTACCACATATATAGGAAAAAGTATGTTAAAGAAGTAAATGGGTTCGCATCATAATAAAAACTAGAAGTCAAATGTCAATATGTACTGAATGTTTTGGTAGTGTGAGACTATCCATACTATATAGAGCGAAATGCAGTTGCATAAAAGTATTTATACATTCATAAAATTTAAATGAAGCGTAAATGACCTTGAATGGCTTCTCGTGCAATGTTTGTCTGCTTCTTTGCAATTTCATCTTTAGCATTAATCTCAGCTAGTGCCGAGGAAAGCTTTTCATTTGAAATATTCAGGTTCCTTTCTAGTTCGGCTTCATACGCTAAAATGCCATGCAGCTAAAAATGAGAGTATTGTTAAAATCTTGGTCAGTAACATAATCACTTCATCCAACTTACTAAAAGAGTCCACGGTGTAAATATCCTAGTGATCATCTATCCTCAAAAATTTATGTCAAGAAGTCCATTTTAGCTTTTGAGGTCAATTTAACATAACTCAATTCTTGAACTCAAGATCAGTTATTTTTAACATCTGATAATCACTTACATTAAAATTAAAGATGCTACAAGTAAGAAGTTAATAGTAT
>JAOEHQ010048383.1:0-10244 GCA_025447715.1 Asclepias incarnata
TTATTAAGTTCTGAAATGGGATGGCATATGATGAAAAGAGGGAAGAATGGCATCATCCATGATTATGTTCTCTTTTCTTTAAAGGCTAAACAGATTTTACCTTAGTACATCCAACAAAGCACCAATATACGCATGCAAGTATTCTACCCTTGGAGTGTCCATCAATGTTCCGTTACGTGGTTGTACTTGGCCTGTCAAAAATGGATATGCAATACCATAACAAAACTTTTGTGAAGGACACATTCAAATAATATATCTCTATATTTGGTTTTTAGTTTTTACACTACAAAATACTATTAAACAGTTCT
Source organism: Asclepias incarnata (assembly GCA_025447715.1). Taxonomy (NCBI): domain Eukaryota; kingdom Viridiplantae; phylum Streptophyta; class Magnoliopsida; order Gentianales; family Apocynaceae; genus Asclepias; species Asclepias incarnata. Next base: position 309 of record JAOEHQ010048383.1, read on the forward strand.
TTTAGTATCGCACAGTTGCACATGCATATCCAACAGGCCACAGTAGTGAAACTGACTACAAGGTGAAAAAATGCTAAAACTTTACAAGGTCTGATATATCTACCATTTTCATGGATGTAGATAGGAGGATTTCCATATTCTTCTTTTAGGTATTTAAGGAGCTTTTGCAGTCCCATGGGAGCCACCGGAAACTAAGATTGAAAAAAATGAACTGCAGTATTATAGGAGGTTGAAGGAAAATAATAAGAAAAAGAGTAACAAATAGGATGTTCAAACCTTAGTTGGCGTTAGGCTTCCATTGACTGCATCCCAAGATAAAGAAATCATTATAATTCTGTTAGTCTTTAGTTTCATTTACCAAATATTGACTGTTGGATAAAGTGTTAATTTTTCCAACAGCATTTAACAACTTTTATAATCGAAACCAGAGAAAACTGCAAAATTCTAGTTCATATTCTCCCTAATTAAGGTAGACTTAGGCCGTGACTAGCATTATATTTATAGGATGTTACAGTATTTTAATGAAAGTAGTTCTATGACAAAAGCAAGACTTACATATAACTGTTGCAGCCATGTCTGCAGCAACGTCCCTGACATCCATTTCAAGACTGCTTGGGTTGTCCTTGACATATAATGTGGAGTAGTGGTTTATGCCAACGAAGTCCAATGAACCCTTGATTCTCTCTGATTCAAGTTTTGTAAAAGACGGAACGCGGTTGCCTGCATTCTTCTTCACTATTTCTGGGTAGTCCCCGTTCACCAAGGGATTCAAAAACCTGATTCCGAACCATGGAATGAACATAGAAGTCAGAGTTTGATTTAAAGACGATACTTTTATCTATAAAACCCTTAAACATATGAGCCCGAGGGTTTCAAATAATAGCTTTTGGTTAAACTTTATGTAGCATATTTGATTACTCACCAACCCACATAGAAGTCAATGGCTCTTTGGGTAGCTTCCACGTCTTCCGTAGTATTTGTATAAGGTTCAAACCAATAGAGAAAAATATTTATTCCAACAAAACCATGCTGCATGGCCTGCACTATCAATAATATCAGTTATTCAAACAACTAGCAATGTTTCTTGCAGAGAAGGGTCATAATTACAAGTAACAATTTTGATCCACACACTTACTAACAGGCCGATTTTGTGTTTTATCTTATCTCAAATGGGTCAAATTAAAACAGTTAGCTAAAAGGGGACGGGTCAAACTGAGAAAGTTACCCAAAGTCTATATTTAGTGCGTACAGCTTCTCAAATTGTGTATTAAAAACTATACATCATAACTGTGTTAATACTTTTTTTGACACATAATGACTCTATCAATTATTTATAAAGGACAAAAGGGTGTTTGATTTTCAACCAGACCCAGCCTGCCTCATTTCAACCATACTAACAAATGAGGACGCATTACCCAACACGTCCATCTCGTCACCTCTACTGCTCTACATATAACATGAACCTGACAACTTCAGTTGCAAATCATGCAAAGGACAGACTTTTACCTTATACTTTTTCCGGTACAGTCTTACAGTTAGAGCCGGCAATGATGACCCAAAAACATTAAAATGGGTGATTTTGGGTGGTTTTAAAACACTTTTGGGTTGCTATGGTCACCTTCATATTTGAGAACGGGTCAAAATGGGCACATAATCACTCTCCATAGCTTTAGAACGGGTCATAATGGGCATCGATTGATTTGTTTTTCCGTCATTATAAATCTCCAGATGACTGAACTACATCATGGCTGCCGTGGAACTGCTGCCGTCACCGCCATGGCGCCGCTGTGGTCACCGCTGTGGCACCGCTGTCGTCACCACCGTGGCACCGCTGTCATCACCCCCGTCCACCTTCCGACCACCGATGCATATAACTTATATGGCTTTGAGCAGCTTTTAATGGCAATCTACTAAACTTGTGTATAAGTTGCGAAGCTCAAAATTGTGTGTAAATTTATGAACCAGATATGTAGATGATAGAATACACAATTGTGTGTAAATCTATGTAAAATGTAAGTATTATTGAAGAGTATTAGAGTAATATATTAAACAAATATATAAAGGATAAGATGCACACTTCTCAAGGAAAATGGGAAAGTGAAACACTGATGACTATTGTTATTTACAATTACAATTTACCATTCACTAATTTTATTATAAAAATTCATTTTGCCAGTGGATATATATGGACCCATTTTGACCCGGACCCGTATTGACCCGTTTTAAAAATGGCCCATATTGACCCGAACCCGTTTTGACCCGGACCCGTTTTGACCCGTCACCCAACCCGATCCGACCCGTACATTTTGCCACCTCTAAATAGATCCAATGGTTCTCGTGGTGGTGGTTTTGCAGTGGTGCTTTCGAAAAGAACAAATCCGATTGTGCAATGGTTCCAATGGCCACCTCCATCTTCATCTTTATCCGGCGCATATATATAATCGATCTGGGTTTTCTATATCTATTTGTATTGCTTAAACATTGTTGATTATAACTCAGATATAATTTCAAGAATCAAGATTGTGATGAACTTGCACAAATGGGTTTTGATTTATGATGAGAGACTTGATTAATCTAATTGGGTTTTGATTGTTGAGTGATTATAGGATAATGATATTGGGTTTTTGAGTGATTAAACCATTTTGCTGAGTGATTGTTTTGCGGAATCAGAGGGTTTTTTTTTTAAAGATATAGATTAGATTTAATATAGATATACATAAAGAGAGATAAAAGTATATATTAAGATCTGGTTTTGCTATTATTCAATTCATATGATGAAGATGATGATAATTGAAAGATGGGACTGAATAAAGACAATTTTACCCTCGCATGTGACATGCACATGACCTTTTTTAACGAGACGTTAGCCTCCGTTAGCGGGAGGTAGTGCCAGCGTGCGTTTTTGCATACCATGGGTACGATTCGGGTAATTTCCAAACTCCAGGTAGTGCCAATGTGATTTCGGTATAAGGACAGGTACCATTCTTGTAATTTACCCTAGAATCAAATCTCTTGTTCAATCTTGTGTTAGTTTGATCTTGTGGATATGGAATCTCGATTCCTAACAAATTAAGCGTGGGCAACTAAAAGCGTTTGTTAGTTATTAAATAAACAGATCAACGAAAACTAACTCTTTAATATTGTTTGATATATGCAATCCAGATAAGCCGGCTGTTGCAGACAAAGCTTCCCTCCACGTATCCACTTTATCCTTCTCTTCCTTGAACTTTTGCTCGTGTTGCTCAAACGCATTACCAAAGTCTTTAGTTTGTGCACGCACATCTGATGGATCAACATGGTAGAACACCGGTAACACCTTTTGTCCCAGGCAATTATGACATTCCATGATTTTGGCAAGCTCAACCAAACACCATGAAGAGTTTGCATAATTTTTAGAGAAAACAATCACCGCAAACTTTGATTCTTCGATGGCTTTCATGATTTCAAGAGAGATTGCTTCTCCTCTATGAAGCATCTCATCATCTTTGAACACATGTATGCCTCTCTGAACTAGAGCAGCATAGAGATGATCTACAAAATTGTATCGAGTGTCTTCGCCTCTAAAGCTTAGGAAAACATCATATTTCCATCCTCCATTTGGTATAGATGATGATGAAGATGGAGAAAACTTAAAAGATGCCATTCACATCCAAAAATGAAGGTTTCAAGGATTTGAAGCTGAGAATTGCAGGAGAACTTTTTTTTTTTTTTTTAATTAAAACGAACGGCTGAAAAGAAAGTAAACGCCTTGCATTCACAAAGAAATTTCTTCTCTATAAATTAGAAATAGAACAATGTAGTGTTTATATTGGTGATAAAGACTTTTTATGTCCAGTTTCATTTGGATTGTCATATCAGTCACTAGATATCGATGGATCCTAAGTCAATTTTTTGTGCCACAAAACATTAAAATTAAACAATAAGACAATTTTCATTTAGTTTGTTTAAGAATATACAAAAATGCTTTGTAAAGATTCTTCTTATTTTTCAATTTTCTACTAAAAATCGCTAGTCTTATTATCTAAATTCGAATGCCGATCCGAGATGCTTGAATATCCCCAAATGGAGATAGCACTTCGAAACCAACATATAAATTACCGCCCAACATAACAAATCTATATACACCAATGAACTCGTGGCCTAACTAATGATAACAGATAGCTTGCCCAGAATAAATTTATTCAAAAACTCTGGATAGAAAGACCAAAAGCAATACTTACTGTGCCTTTAAAATTGAAAATCCATATAACTTTATCAAACCAATCGGTTTGTAAAACTTTTGAATCGATATTCAACCTGTAAAGCTGAACTACATATGCCATTTTTCGGTATGCTCCCCATACTTACGCTTTACACCAGAGACGGATCCAAAAAAAAAAAACTTCAAATGAAGGAAAAACCAACTGCCCCACTTTAACCCAGAATATTTTGTCAAACTAGTAAAAAGTCATCTAAAGTGTATTTTCAATATGCTAAAAGCCTATTAGATAAGTTTATAGAACAAGTTAATTATTTAGAATGCTCAAGATAAAAAATGAGTATGGGTCGAATAAAGTCGGCCCACTTTAACCCATACTAAAACTACCTGTTTTGACTATTACCCAACCCATCTATTTTGACACCTCTATTCACAAGTTAGCCAATGATCTATGCTTTTATGAACCAATACCAACAATAGCCACCATGGTATAAACTATAATACAAGTAAATTTCAACTCTCGAAGCAATGTAATTTACAAGTACACATAACCTACTACATACAATCGTATTCATGAAAACATCACAAGGTTCTGATCTTGAACCATTCTCATCCAACACACTATGTTGGTCACCAACTATGTCACTTTGACAGAGGTTTACAAACCACAGAGAATTGAAACAGAGTATGGTTACCATTAAGAATCATTGAAATATGATTTCTACATCGATAAAGGAAGCATCATCATTTGCTTGGTTTTCTTGCTCAATTTTACTTGCTTGAATACCTTCATACATAATAGCAGTAACCATGAGACAGTTGCTAATATGAAAGTGAGCCTCATGTGAGTGAAATATAACGAGATGGCTGAGGAAACGATCAAAGTTAGAATCAGAAGTTCCCAAATTACAAACAACATCATATCCATCCTGCATCCAGATAAATCATAGATGGTGTACATTAGACACTATTTTGTTTAATGTTTAAGAAATGTATAGAGTCGGTATGTCATAAGAAATGCAGACGGGCTTTAAAGTTCAATAAACTATTATTTGTATGCATTTTGTGACATTTTATCATGTAACTGCCATGTTCTTATTGACGTAAAATCATAAATACATTAATTGAAAGAATAATATCAATTTGAAAACAAGATGACCAGAGTATATATATTATCAAAGAAACATAAATGGTACCTAGAAGATGAAGAAGGAATTCTAGCATTCGAGGAGAAGAAGGACACGGAAAACCAGTTATGTTTCGAACGGATTTGATATTCACGTAGCTGATCCACCAAATCCGATCGTTTAATTTTATTTTGTTTATACATTGTACTCAAATGCAATGACATTTTTAAGCTTTCGGCTTCTCTGTTTCCTTTATAAGAAGTATTTCTTCAATATAATTGAAGAAAACTCAAACCAATATATTTGTCTTTTCGGATATATGGTTATATATCACGACAAGATGATGATGATGCACAATCACCGAGGCCGGTGATCATCCATAAGTAGCCATCAACAATGACACCGTTGACCAACACCTGCGGATGATACAAGATAGAACGCAGGAGAGAAAGAGAGGGGGAGGGAACAACCACGTCCCTTTCTCTCCAAGAATTAAGGCATATATGGATTGTTAATCACATATACAAATGGTATTTTATATCCACACAATTTACAAATAGCTCCATTTAATGCGTCAACTTCGAGAAATATGCCCTCGTGAGTGAAAAGTTTAAATTGCACACAAATGTAGCATATGTAATTTAAGGATGCAAATCTGCAATACTTAGCCCAACTGAAAACTTAACCTAAACCCGACACAAAGATAATTGGATTTGCTCGTGTATTTTTGAACTGCTAACCCACCAACCTGCGAACCTGACTCTTTTTATATCGGGTCTGGGTTGGTCTTTTAGCTCATCGGGTCGACATGTGAGCCTCGATATATTTTAAATGAAATTTTTTAAAATCATATATGCTTTTTAGTACTTTACAAGTCATTATTTTCTAATAATTAACCTCAAAGTCTAAATCCCCTGCCTTCCTTTGAGTCTAGACACTCAAACACCAACTCCAACCCTAAAATTATCCAAACACTTTGAGTAAATTGATTTAATCAAATGCAATCACATGACCTTACTGTAATCAAATACAATCCTTGCCGAGACATTCACCCCAAACATGTAACCAAAGCCTACTATAATTAATAAACTAAAGCTCCCTATATATGTTTGTGGATGACGGATCTAGTTTGTGAAAACCATGTGTCATTGGTTACCTAACGAGACGTTGGCCCCAATTGTCATAACTTCGGTGAGTTGTTTTAGCCATTGGATGTAATAACGAGTTGATGGCCCCAATCCTTTAACATCAATGAGTTGTTTTAGCCATTGGATGCAATAACGAGTTGATCGTGGCATATAACTATACCTACCATTGGGTGGTATCGGTTACTTATGTAGACTAAAATTTGGGATAAACAATTGAACATAACAAGAACAATTCTTCTAATTATCGTTGATTCAAGGGAATACCGATAATCAGGATATTCACACACTAACACTTGTTATAGGGAGAAAATAACTTTTCATATTCCTGATATTCCTGATAACCGAATAGTCTTCCATGTTTACATCCATATAAAAAGAAAGGCAAAATTCGAATGGGCCTTAAAATACAAGTGGGTCGAAAGCTAAGCCAAATTAAAAGTCCAACAAAACCGAAAACAAGTATAAAAAGTCCAATAACTCATAGAAAAAGACATTTTTAGGCCCAAACGCTCACCCAAATCATGCTCGTCGTAGCGGTTGTTTTTACTGGTCATACGCCCAAAACGTAGTATTCTAGCTCAAGTTATAGCCATTTTAGTGAAGTCCCCTTTGACAAGCAATCTTGGGCCTCCAAATATAAAATAGCTTGATCTTCTACACTTGGACCCGCATCAGTTACCGTAAGGGATCGCCACCTGAAAGGGCTCAATTCTAACATCAATCAGGTAGTGTAAAAGTATGAAGAAATACCAGGAAAAAAAAACCTCAAGAGAGTGACAGAAGAACAAAACCGTGAACATTAACCATCTATACAAGGGGAGGAAACCACACCACCACGACCACCTAGCAGTGGCATGTGCCACACCACGTGGCACATGAGCACGCCATGTGGTATCGACTGATGTCCATGATTATTTAAATAAATAGCGAAGATTATTTATCTGATATTCAACGTTTTTACTGGACTTCCATTATCTCATCCCTGCGGGTGGTGATATATGTACCACACTTTTTGATATATACCATAATACATAAATTTTACAAACAAGTCAGTAATGCATATAATTATAGTATACGAATCAAAAAATGTGGTAAGTATATCATTATCCCATCCTTATACCTACTATATGATCTAAAGTAGTACAATATGATGTTTAAATTAGTATATTTGTGAAGTACAAATCACGTTCTTTATATTTTGTCTTATAGTTGACATTTTTAAGAAATCAATGATCAAAGTTGATTTGGCTTTTCCAACTTCACATTTTTATATCATTTTATTTTAGATTTTTAAAGTTGTGGAATGCAGTGTTATCTTACACATGTGCTAGTATTTTAATCACTTAAACTCTAAATATTTTATATACTCCTATCTTCCTACTGATTGCTACACGCAATAGGATATGTATTTGTGTATATACATCTGTACTAGAAGTATGCCAGCGCAATGCGCAGTAGCCGAATGTGTTTCAAGTCGTTCAGCGATGATACGCGGCTAAAGGGTTGGGGGTGACGACGCTTGGCTTCGTTGAACACCGACTTTGTATGGTGGTCCATGGTAATTATGTAAGAGAAAAAGATATAATGATATTAGTATGTTGACTTTTTAATTGATATTAATTAATTGAATATTTGTTTTAGTTAAATTGAATTTGTTTTGACTAACTAATAATGCATTAAATAGTATTAAATACAAGATTAGAGTAAATGCTTTATAAAGTATGACATGAGTATACCAATTTGTGTATTAGTTGAAACTTGAAAGTTGAAAACTAAGGAAAAAAATAAATGAAGAAGGTGTGTGTAACAGGAGCAGGAGGTTATATTGCTTCATGGGTTGTAAAGCTTTTGCTTTCCAAAGGTTATATGGTCCATGGCACTGTTAGAGACCCATGTATGTTTTTCTTACTTTAATTCTTCCTTTTTTTTAGATTCACTTTAGTTTTGTTTCATAATATCACTTTAGCTAGATAACATTTTTATGTTAGGATTTTGCTAAATAGTTATCTGGGTATGGTTAACACGCAAAAAAATGTTGTACATGACGGTTAATTATTATATTTTGGGGACTGTTATTTTTATGGACAACACGTAGGTTTCTACGCTAGGCTATGGTTAGCTAAATCCTTTTATTATTTTATGATCTTTACATCTGATCGGTTTCCAGCTTTCTTAACAAAACGGGTGTGATTCTGTTTGGTATAAGTATTGTATATATGCAAGTATCTATCTTTTCTGAAGTGGGATAGCAATTGATGTGAAGGTGATGAGAAAAAGAACGGTCATCTGAAGAAGTTGGAGAATGCTGAAGAGAGGTTGCACCTCTTCAAGGCAGACTTGCTAGATTATGAAGGCCTTTGTGCTGCCTTTGCGGGTTGCTCTGGGGTTCTTCATGTCGCCTCCCCTGTTCCTGCTGACCGACACGTACCTAATCCCCAAGTAATCCCTTTTTTTACCTGCCACAATTTTCATTAAAGACTTGTTTTGAATTGTGTTTGCTATGATGGATGCTATTTTTAATGTGATGTATATAAGGATATGACATTGAGTAGAGGTAGAAATTTCGACCCAATTAGTAGTGAATGTGTCAAATCAAGTTATATATTTTTCTCAATTGGGTCAAATATGTGAAATCAAAAAATTTAGCTGAAAGTAGAGTGGGTCAATAGGATCAAAAGTCGCCCAGAGTTTATTGTTGATGCATACAACTATACAAGTGTTAGATAGCCTTGTATATTTACAACACAAGTTAATTATCCAAAAATGTTCAAAATTGTGGACGAACAACCCAATCCAGCCTGTTTTAAAACCATAGAGATATTAATAAAAGAAAAAATTTAGTACTCATTAATGTTTGAACAAAGCTTTCTGTCTTTCTCAATGAACAAACTAAAAATCTTACAGGTGGAACTGCTTGATCCAGCAATATTAGGAACACAAAATGTATTAAATGCATGTTTAAAGGCTAAAGTGGAGAAGGTCGTGGTTGTCTCTTCCGGATCTGCTGTTTTAGTGAATCCCAACTGGCCATCGGACCAAGAAATGGATGAAAGCTGCTGGACCGATATAGAATATGCCAAATCTATTGAAGTATCATCTCACCACTATATACCAAAAATTCATATCTTAACATCATTGCAAAATAAATTTATAAGAAATTGTAATGTGGTTTTCAGCAATGGTATGCTGTATCCAAGACAATAGCAGAGATGGAAGCTTTGGAATTTGCAAAACGAGACAACCTGACTGTCGTAACAATTTGTCCGTCCCTAGTCATCGGGCCAATGTTGCAGCCAACCATAAATACTACTAGTTTACTTCTTTTGAGCTACATGAAAGGTCAGTGAGGATTTGTGAGTCATTTTTTCAGATTACCAGTCTAGCTGCAGGTAGACGTATGCAACAATCAGTTTTGATAAACAAAACAGAAAAACCAAACTGATTCTGGACCCGAATGGCCATA
>JAOEHQ010048384.1:0-10244 GCA_025447715.1 Asclepias incarnata
TTGTCTACCTAAAACTTCATCAGTGTTAGACCTCCTACAAGTGCCATCTATAAATCCAGTTTTATTTTTTCCTTCTAAAGCAAGCATCATAGCACAGGACCATACATTGTAATTTTCTATTCCTTTAAGTTTAATAGAAACAACAGTCAAAGTAGCAGAGTCATTAGGATGTAAATGTAAAGGATGGCTAACATCAAGTTTACTAATACGAGTCACATTATCACTTAAACCAGAACTATCAGTTTCATAACCTTCATAATTATGCACATTATCATCATCCATGGTAACAAGATCAAACAGATAAACAACTCAACAATTAATCAAAAAAAAACAAATAAAAACAATCAAAGCAATCACACACAAAGAACCAAGAACAGAAACCACAAAAGAAACAAGAACAATAAAGATTGAGAGGCAAGGTGGAGCACTAATTCTAAACCCGTTGCAAAGCCAGTGCCAGGATTCCAAGCCTTTCAAAAGACCGGTCAAGGATTAACTTCCAACTCTTAGGGATTAGAATTAATAACCAACGACTCAAGTAACCTTTCAATAAAAAAGAGATAGAGATAGAAGGATATTACAGAGCAATCAAAAGAAGCAGCGGAAGATAAAGTCAGAATCACCCAATCTCAATTGGATGAAACCCAAAACCCTAATTTTCTTCAAAAAATTAGGTCACCCCAAGATCTTCAACCAGAACGTGATTAAATCAACTTAATCACCAGAAACCGAATCAAGACTTCTTGATATGAAGAAACCCTAAGAATAATTTGATTTCCCCTTTTTGTTCGAACACCGAAGAATCCCTAGAACAATAACCGACAAACTAATGAATCAGGGAACCTGGCTCTGATGCCATGATCCAAAAATAAACTCAATCTCAATATTCTTATTTAATCTAATCTTCAACCAAACAATCAAGAATCAATAGTACAATCTGATCTCAAGCAGATTGATCAAATATCAAAACTAAGAAACTTACCCCAGCTAATCTGTTGTAAGTCTATTATCTTAAGATGATAATAGTTCTATTACAAAACAATAACTAGAGAATAAACCAGAAATCTGGATATGAAATAATGGAAGAATAATGAAAGTATGATTGATCGAATATTTGTGAATGAATAATAACCCAGATCTGGGCCTTCAATATATACTTGAGCAGCATGTGTAAACTATCACAAATAGTCCCTGCACTTCTTCCTTTCTTCATATTATATCCCAAACTTCATTTGTATCTGCAGTTTCTCATAATTACACAATTAGTCCTTGCAGTTTATAATAAAGATTAAGACTAGATATATATATATATATATTTTAACACCCCCCTTTAGTCTTAATCCTAAAAACATCTGCTAACCTCATTTTAGAACAAAGGAAATTGTGTTGTTTTGTATCCAGTGCTTTAGTTAGAATGTCTGCAATTTGATTTGCAGATTCTATCTTATTAGTACAAATAACACCTTTTAAAATCTTTTCTCTAACAAAATGCAAGTCAATCTCTAGGTGTTTAGTTCTCTCATGAAACACTGGGTTAACTGCAATCTTAAGTGCAGCATTGCTATCACAAAAAACTTTCACAGGACTTAAAACATTACAATTCAAATCCTTTAAAATCTTTAATATCCATATTACCTCATAAGTGACAGAAGCTAAGGCTCTATATTCAGCCTCAGCAGAAGACTTTGAAATTGTATTTTGTTTTTTGCTTTTCCAGGAAACCAAAGAACCACAAAAAAATACACAAAATCCAGAAACACATTTTCTGGTAACAACACATCTAGCCCAGTCTGCATCCACAAATGCTTCAACAGACATAGAAGAATGCTTAGAGATAAGAATACCTTTACCTGGAGATCCTTTCAGATATCTTAGCAACTTTAGAGCAATCTGCAAATGAGACTTTAAAGGAGCATGCATAAATTGGCTAAGACAATGCACAGTATAAGATATATCAGGCCTAGTAGTGGTCAAGTAAATCAGTTTACCAATGAGTTTTTGGTACTCTGTAATGTTCTCAATCAAAGGATCATCATTGGTAGGAATGCTAGTTAAAGCAAGGTTGGGTTGCATAGGTGTTGCAACAGGTTTGCTAGCAAGTAATCCAAAGTCAGATAATAAATCCAAACAATATTTTCTTTGGGTAAGAATCACACCATCATTAGTGTCAATAACTTCTATACCAAGAAAGTATTTTAACTTCCCTAAATCCTTAATCAAGAACTTAGTTTGTAAGAACACTTTAAATTTCTCTATTTCATTAACATCATTACCAGTAATAATGATATCATCAACATAGACTAGAATAGCAACAAACAAGTTGTCCACAGATTTAACAAATAAGGAATAATCACTTAAACTTTGAACAAACCCATTTTCAAGTAAAACACCAGTTAACTTAGCATTCCACTGTCTAGGTGCCTGTTTAAGGCCATAAAGAGACTTATTTAACTTGCAAACTCTTTTTTCCGAAAAAGGAAAATAACCAGGAGGTAATGCCATATAAACAGTTTCATCAAGATCCCCATATAAAAAAGCATTGTTAATGTCAAGTTGAAATAAAGGCCAAGAATTCTGAACAGCTAAAGTAATCAAGCACCTAACAGTGACAATCTTAACAACAGGTGAAAAAGTTTCCTCAAAATCAATACCCTCTTTTTGGTTATAACCCTTAGCAACTAATCTTGCTTTATATCTTTCAATCTCTCCATTAGATTTATATTTAATTTTATAAACCCATTTGCAACCTATAGCTTTTCTTCCTACAGGTAAGTCAACAAGATCCCAAGTATTATTTCTATACAAGGCTTCCATTTCATTATTCATAGCCTCATTCCAACAAGCTTCTTTAGAAGCCTCAAAAAAAGAAGTTGGTTCCACACTTTTGTTAAGTTGAGTAACAAAACAGAAATTTTCAGAAGATAGATTAGAATAATTCACAAAGTTTTCTAACCCAAACTTGACTTCACTTTTCATAACATAATCATTATATTTTCTAGGTAAAACAGATACTCTAGATGACTTCCTTAAATTTTGATCATTAACCACATCCTGGTCACCAATGACAGGTTGTGTATTCACATTACCCTCAGAAAATTCACTTTCCTCATGGGTAGCAGACATCTCTTCAACATTAGTAGAAGCAACAGATTCATTAGAATTATTAATAAACTCATCATTTGACTCTGAAGAACTGCCAGAATGTAAAGAGTTACTACCAAACCCAATAGGACTATCCCCACTTCTCTTTTCATCATAGGGTGTATTAGGAAGGTCATCTAGATTATCTAAATTAAAAAAGTTTGTATGACTTAAATCTTTATCAAAACTTACATCAGTTTTATCAAACACCTTTTGTTTAAAAGGAAAAATTTCTTCAAAGAACCTAACATCTCTTGAATAAACAACTTCTTTCTTATCTAAGCTAAACAACTTATAACCTTTTTTGAAATTAGAATAACCAATAAGAACACATTTTTCAGATCTTGAAGCAAATTTATCATGGTTATTCAAGATAGTAGCATAAGCAAGACAACCAAATGACCTTAAATGGGACAGAGAAGGGGATTTTTTAAACACAAGATCAAAAGGAGACTTTCCATTTAGCACAGAGGAAGGTAATCTGTTAATAAGATAAGTAGCAGTTAGAATGCACTCAGTCCACATATCTAAAGGAATCCCCCCTTGGAAAAGAAGGGATCTAGCAACATTAAGTAAATGTCTATGTTTTCTTTCAACAACACCATTTTGTTGAGGTGTGTAACTCATGGAAGTTTGATGCAAGATTCCTTGTTTTCCACAAAACTCATTAAACTTAGAATTAACAAATTCACCACCATTATCACTTCTAAATATTTTAACCGATTTATTAAACTGAGTTTTTAACATGTTATAGAAAATAATGATGGAATCATATAGATCAGCTTTGGTTTTAAGCAGATACACCCAAACAGCCCTACTATAGTCATCAACAATAGTCAAGAAGTACTTAAAACCATCTCTGCTAGCAATCCTATAAGGTCCCCACACATCCAAGTGTATCAAGTCTCCCAAACCATTAGTTTTATGTTCACTTAAAGGGAATGGCTCCCTTATTTGTTTAGCTCTTTGACAAATGTCACAAACAGTGTGTTTTTCAGAATGATCAAATAATAGTTTGGGTTTTAAAACATCAAGAACTTGGTCTGCAGGATGTCCAAGCCTGCAATGCCAAATGTATTTTGAAAAATGACAAGAAGGACTAAAATTTTGTTTCATAAGACTATTACCTTTTCTTTCATCAAAGTAATATAGACCTCCATTTTGTCTACCAGTCCCCAAGATTCTCCCTTCCCTCAAATCCTGAGTAAGAAAATAACATTTCACTTCATCAAAGGCAACAAGAAGCCTACTATCTCTGGCCACCTTATGTACACACATAAGACTAACACAATAGTCAGGGACAACTAAAACATCAAATAAAGTCAAATAATCTGTTAACACCATGTCTCCTATCTTGGTGATAAAAATTTCAGTGCCATTAGGGTGAGATACTTTGATTTTAAGATGAGAAATATCAACAACATTAACAAGAAGTTTATCAGAATAAGTCATATGCTGATTTGCTCCAGAATCACAAATAATACCATCAGTAACTAGCTTATCATGCATGACACTATTAGAACAAACAAACCTAGCAAAATTCTCATTAAAAAATCTACTATTGTTAACAACAATACCTGCCATATTAGCACAAACACTTTTTCCATTTTCAGAATTATTCTTGATGAGAGAAACAAGAGTAGCCATCTGTTCATCAGTAAAACCAGAAGAGAGAGAAACAGAAGACTTTTCAACAGAACTATTATTAGACACATTTTTCCCTTTGAAACCTTGACCATTTTTCCTTTTACCAAAATCTGAAGGATAACCAACTATTTTAAAACACCTGTCTATAGTATGACCATTATAACCACAATTCTCACACACCAAAGAAGAATTATTATTCCTTTTGCCATTATCAAAGGATTTTGAAAAAGATTGAGATTTGAAACCATTTCCAGAAGACTGAGTTTTTTGAAAAACATTCTTATTAGGTACATTAGAATTAAACACAGAATTCTGAACTTTACCAGAACTACCAGAAGAACTTCCAGAAACAACAACTCTATGTGACTCTTCACTAGAAATAATAGCATAAGCACTCCTAACATCAGGCAAAGGATCTCTAGCAAGAATATTACTTCTAATTTGCATATATGACTCATCTAAACCCATTAAGAACTGCATTAACTTGATTAATTGGTTATGTCTTTTAAAGTCTACAGCAGCATGACAAGTACATTTAGGCAATTTTACCAGAGCATCAAACTGTTTCCACAGAGCATTAAGTTTATGATAATATTCAGCAATAGAAGAGCCATTTTGAGACATAGAATTTATCTTGTGATGCAAATTGAAAGTAACAGAGCCATCAACTTTATCATATGTTTCTTTTAATTCTTCCCACACATGAGAAGCCCTTTTTGAAAAAATCTGACCAAGAAATAATTCTTCAGAAATAGAGTTTAAAATCCATCCAAGAACAACAGCATTGACTCTATCCCATTGTCTACCTAAAACTTCATCAGTGTTAGACCTCCTACAAGTGCCATCTATAAATCCAGTTTTATTTTTTCCTTCTAGAGCAAGCATCATAGCACAGGACCACACATTGTAATTTTCAGTTCCTTTTGGTTTGATAGAGACAATAGTTAAAGTAGCAGAATCATTAGGATGCAAGTGTAAAGGATGACTCACATCTAACTTACTTATCTTAGTTACACTATTACTCACATAAGAATTACCAGAACCAGATGCATAACCTTCTTCATAATTCCTAACATTATCATCATCCATGATAGCAGATAATCACAAAGAACAGCAAACAAATAACACAAAGAAAGTAAACAAACAGATTAAACAATTATGAGGCAAGGTGGAGCACCAACTCTAAACCCGTTGCAAAAAGTCAGGGTCAGGATTCCAAGTCTTTCAAGAGACCGGTCAAGAATGACTTTACAACTCTTAGGGATTAGAATTGACAACCAACAACTCAAGTAACCTCACAATATAAAAAGAGAATAGGGATAGAGAGGTGTTACAGAGCGCAAGAGACAGCGGAAGAAAGAACCAAATCACCCAATCTCAATTGGATGATCATGAGAAGCCCTAACTTTCTTCAAAAAGCCAGGAAAAACCAGAATCTTCACCGGAGAGTGATTAAACCCACTTAATCACCAGAAAAAGAATCAAGACTCTTCGAGAAGAAGAAGCCCCAAAATACCCAAACCCTAAAAATTTTATTAAGAAATTAGGGTTTCGGAAAAAAACAATTTATTGTTTCTTTATTATTCAAATAACAAGAACCAATATTAAAAAACGATTAGAATTAAAATTTTCTTAAACCGATGAATCAGAGCCAACTTGGCTCTGATACCATGATGAAAATATGATTTGTATTTACAAAACAACAATGAATCTATGCTTCAAGAACATATTTCTATCAATGAATCAAACTTAATAGAGAATATCAAATAATACCAGAATAATCAGAGCACTAAACCCACAATCCTCCACAGCTAATCTGGTGAGGATCTATTATCTAAATGATAATAGTTCTATTACAAGAATTAATCTAAACTATCAAGATGATATTGATAATATTTGAGAGAGAATACAGATGGAATAATAAGAAAAATATGATGGATCGATAACCCGATTAGGGATCACAGTGTATATATATAAGAGCCATAATCTTTACTTGGTCAACAATAGTCCCTCTTCTTTTCGTTCTTTCACACAGGTCCCTCTGTCTTAACTTCTCTTCAACTTTAATCCATTTCCTGCACAACCATTACTAAACATTACAATATTAGTCCTAAACTTAATATGACAGGATTAGACTACATCTTTCAACACCCCCCATTAGACTTATCCTGGAAAACATCTACCAATCTCATTTTTGAACATAAAAAATTATGTTGCTTTGTATCCAAGGCTTTTGTAAATATATCTGCAATTTGATTAGTAGACTCAATTTTCTTGGTACAAATGACACCTTTTAAAAATTTTTCTCTTACAAAATGTAGATCAATTTCCAAATGTTTAGTTCTCTCATGGAAAACAGGGTTGGCAGCTATTTTTAGAGTTGCACTGCTGTCACAAAACACACCAACAGGGCTTGACACTTCACAATTCAAGTCCTTTAAAACTTTCAAAATCCAAATCACTTCACAAGTAATAGCAGCTAAAGCCCTATACTCAGCCTCAGCTGAAGATTTTGAAATGGTGTTTTGTTTTTTACTTTTCCAAGAAACTAATGAACCACAAAAGAAAACACAATAGCCAGAAACACACCTTCTAGACACCACACACCTAGCCCAGCCAGCATCAGCATAAGCCTCAACAAAAAAACTAGTATTCTTGGAAATTAAAATTCCTTTACCTGGAGAGTTCTTAAGATACCTTAGCAATTTAAGAGCAGTTTGCAAATGAGATCTGAGAGGAGAATGCATAAACTGGCTGAAACAATGCACAGTATAGGAGATATCAGGTCTTGTAGTAGTGAGATATATAAGCTTTCCTATCAACTTTTGATATTCAGTTAAATTAGTAAGCAAAGGATCTTCATCAGTAGGTATACTAGACAAAGCCACATTAGGCTGCATAGGAGTAGTAACAGGTTTACTAGCAAGTAAACCATAATCAGAGAGAAGATCCGAACAGTATTTTCTTTGATTAAGAACAATACCTTTAGAGTTATCTAATACCTCTATTCCAAGAAAGTATTTCAATTTACCCAAATCCTTTATCATAAACTTTGTTTGCAAAAACATTTTAAATCTTTCTATTTCTTTCATATCATTTCCAGTTATAATGATATCATCCACATAAACTAAAATAGCAACAAACAAGCCATTCTCATTCTTCACAAACAAAGAATAATCACTTAAACTTTGAACAAAACCATGCTCAACAAGAGCACTAGTTAACTTTGCATTCCACTGCCTAGGTGCTTGCTTAAGACCATACAAAGACTTATTTAATTTACACACTCTGGACTCCTCACTAGAAAAATATCCAGGTGGCAAACTCATATAAACAGTTTCATCAAGATCACCATATAAAAAAGCATTATTAATATCAAGTTGAAACAAAGGCCAATCATTTTGCACAGCCAAAGTAATAAGACACCTAATAGTGACAATTTTAGCAACAGGAGAGAAGGTTTCTTCAAAGTCTACACCTTCTTTTTGATTGTACCCTTTTGCAACAAGTCTAGCTTTATATCTTTCAATCTCACCATTTGATTTATATTTTATCTTATAAACCCATTTACAACCTATTGGTTTCCTACCAACAGGTAAATCTACAAGATCCCAAGTATTGTTCCTATATAATGCATCCATTTCAGCATTCATAGCCTCATTCCAACAGTCATGTTTAGAGGCTTCAAGAAAAGAAGTAGGTTCAATACTTTTATTTAGTTGAGTGACAAAACAAAAATTTTCCTTAGACAAATTTTTATAACTTACAAAGTTTTCCAAACCATACTTTACTTTACTATTCATCACATAATCATTATATTTCTTTGGTAAAACAGAAATTCTTTCAGATCTTCTTAGATCATGACCAACATTATGCAAACTTGATTGATGTTCACTATCAATATTGTCATTGTTTTCATTACCCTCAGAATTATTATTATTCTCCTCATAGGCTGCATCCTCAACTTCACTATTGGTAGAAACATTAGGTTCATTAGATCTGTTCTCACCATGTGATCCTAAAGGACTGCCAGAATAGGAAGGAGTGTTGCCATGCCTAATTGGACTATGATTCCTTCTCTCTTCATCATAGGGCATAACAATTGGAACATCAAGCTTATTTGCATCAAAAAAGTTTTCATGATTTAGACCCAAAGTTAACTCATGCTCATTTTTGTTAAAATCATTTTGTTGTTTAAAAGGAAATATATCTTCAAAAAACTTAACATCTCTAGAGTAAACAATCTGTTTACTATCTAAACTAAACAATTTATATCCTTTTTTCTCATTAGAATACCCAACCAAAACACACTTTTCAGACCTTTTACTAAACTTATCATGATTATTTAAAATAGTAGCATAAGCAAGACATCCAAAAGTTCTTAAGTGATCAAGAGAAGGACTTTTATTAAACACAACATCAAAAGGAGACTTTCCACTTAGCACAGAGGTAGGTAATCTGTTAATCAAATAAGTAGCAGTTAGAACACATTCAGGCCACATATTCAAAGGTATCCCCCCTTGAAAAAGAAGGGATCTAGCAACATTTAACAA
Organism: Asclepias incarnata; assembly: GCA_025447715.1. Classification (NCBI taxonomy): domain Eukaryota; kingdom Viridiplantae; phylum Streptophyta; class Magnoliopsida; order Gentianales; family Apocynaceae; genus Asclepias; species Asclepias incarnata. Next base: position 9,342 of record JAOEHQ010048384.1, read on the forward strand.
ATGCCTATGTTTTCTCTCCACAACACCATTCTGTTGTGGAGTATAATGAATAGAAGTTTGATGCAAGATTCCTTGTTTTTCACAAAACAGATTAAACTTATGATTAACAAACTCACTTCCATTATCACTTCTAAAAACTTTAACACTTTTCTGAAATTGATTTTTAAGAAGATTATAAAGAATGACAATAGAATCATAAACTTCAGCTTTGCTTTTGAGCATGTAAACCCAAGTTGCTCTAGTATAATCATCAACAATAGTTAAGAAATATCTAAAACCTTCTTTACTTGTCACTTTATATGGTCCCCAAACATCAAGATGAACAAGATCACCCAACCCTTCACTTTTATGATCACTCAAAGGAAATGATTCTCTAACTTGTTTAGCTCTTTGACAGATATCACAAACATCATGACTTTTTGAATTATTATCAAAAGAAAGTTTTCCTTTTAAAACATCTAAAACCTGTTCTGCAGGATGTCCTAGTCTACAATGCCAAGTATATTTAGACAAGTAACATGCAGTATTAACAAGACAACTAGTCACATTGTTACCTTCTTTTTCATTAAAATAGTATAGACCACCAGATTGTCTACCAATCCCCAGAACTTTCCCTGCCCTCAAGTCCTGGTTTAAAATATAACAATGCATTTCATCAAAAGCAATAACTAATTTACTATCTCTAGCCACTTTGTGCACAGAAATCAAGGTCACACAATACTCTGGTACAACCAACACATCAAACAAAGTCAAGTAATCTGTTAAAACCATGTTTCCTATTTTGGTTATAAAGGTTTCAGTACCATTGGGATGAGAAACTTTTATTTTAAGATGAGAAATGTCAACAACATTGGTTAAAAACTTTTCAGAATAAGTCATATGTTGATTAGCCCCAGAGTCAAC
>JAOEHQ010048385.1:0-10244 GCA_025447715.1 Asclepias incarnata
AACAACGGGTATAGTGATTAGATTAAAAGTTTGACATCCCTACAACACGAGGAATACCATAAATAATACAAATTACATCATGTGACGAGAAATGATACATGGAATCCACAAACTTTGCGACACTTTCACTTCCAAAGTTTAACAATCTTATCATGGCTAGCTGAAGCTACCAAACCAGTAACTGTCGACAATGCCAAACCAGCAATTAGCCCTTCATGTGCTGACAATGTCATTGTCTTGTTCTCCGACATGTTCCATAGCTCCAAAGACTGCATCAACAACAGACGAGCGACAAGAGTAAGCACAAGGACCATGTTAGAAATTAAAGAATCTGTCATCCTTTTAACAAATATGATTTCCATGTGTTCATTTCTCCACAATTTATGCAAATTTGAAAGGAAATAAAGCACTTGAAAGTGTGCAGAAGGAACGAAGATAATAAAAGCATTGGAAATTTATAAATGCGCAGAAATGAACACTGAATTAAAAGCATTGGAATTAGAATATACGATTAGAGATTTAGAAAAACGTTCACATGGAGATTTAAGCAATTTTTCCATATGTTAAATGTGTAGAGATTTAGAAGCAAATTTTGGCCTGTGTCTAAGCCCTAGTGGAAGCGTGTACTTCATAAATCTATCACTATTTAATCGTGTAAATACGCCAAAAAAGATGTGTATAACTAAACCATTTCTTATGACTTGTTGAAAAACTCGGAAAGCTAACCTGGTAACAGCCAATGACCAACAACGAAGCATAACTAGGATGGAATACACAAGAATGGAACTTGTTTCCATTACAGCTGAGGTCATGTATACACTCTCCTTCATTTCCGGACATAAGGGACCACACCCTAACGGAATCCTCACTAACAGATGCCAGATACTCGCCTTTTGGGTCCCAACAAACAGAATGAATTGGTTTAGTATGTCCCTAAAATTGCAAAATCCCACCAAAATTCATTAGCAACTTCATTAAGAAAATATACTTAAATATAAAAAACAATGAGTACAAAAGAACCTGTAAAGAATGTCGACAAGCTTGTGTCTCCACATCCAGTATTGACACGATGTTTTCTGCTGCGGCTGCAAGATATCTTCCGTGGCGTGGCTGGAATCTCACTTGAGCCGTCCCACCCTGATCCATCAAAACTCAAAAGAATGGTACAGTTAATTCATATGGTACAAGTGAGCCCTGTCCCAGAAAGCATGGCCTTTTTGGACCCTGACCCTGACCCTGACCCTGACCCTGACCAATCCTTAGCCAGGTCATGCTCAGTCAGAACCGGTCTTGAATTTAATAATCAACACTGTTTTGCTTATGATATCTCATGGGACACATGATCGTCTACTACCAAATTACGAAAAACACCCTTATATTCATATACATAACAGTGTTAAAGGAGGAGACACACGGTGGAAGTCTTCGGTTTCATGTCTCCTTTCATGAGTCCCATCTCATGACATGGAACAGGCTGCAAACCCTTTGGTCTCAGCTAGAACTTTAAACTTCAAAAAGTTTATAGTGGTAAATACATACAAATTACAGTATATTATCCAATACAAGAGCCACCCATAGGAAATGATGCAATTTTCTAGACGATCCCAAAACGAAAACATAAAACAAATTCGTACTAGATATTATAGTACAAATGGAAAACCTAACATTTTTAATCGACGGAGATGTATTCAAATTTAAAAAGCATAAATCATAGTTAATATACCTTAAATACACGTGCACAGGTACCAATATTTATGCTCCAGTACCTGATTTCCCCATCCCCATCGCATGAGCAAATCAGGTCATCTTTATTAGGGTGGAAGTCCAATGACATCACAGATGCAGAATGTCCCATAAAGTTACGTAGTGAAAACCCAGGCTGCAATTCAAGTCAAAATGCAAAATTAAATCTTTAACTAAATCCAACCATGGAGTCAAAAGTTGAAACTTTCAGAAATACATTCAATTTAAATCAGTAGCAAAAAAGTGAACTAACATTATCAGCATCCCAAACACGGACTGTTTTATCAAAAGATGATGTTGCAAGGCGTGGCATGCTTGGGCTGAAGCGCACATCTGTGATCAATGATGTATGTTCTTCAAGAGTGCTCTTTGGTTTTAGAGAATCTGTATACCACAATACAGCCTGCATAACAAACCCATCAAACACATTAATTTCTTTGTTCTTGAGTTTGAAAAGAAAAAAAAAACAACACAAAGACAATATAATAACCTTTTTCCGATGTCCACGAAAGAAAGGAAAGGAAGTGCTGAGTTTTAATTACGCTTGGAATATTTCTCAAGTTGAAAAGGGGAAGAAAGAAAATTATTTTTTAAAAATATTGTTCCTATACATTTTTGTCAGCTCTCTACCACACTATAAAAGTTAAGAGAAAAGACAAGGAGTAGTTTTGTCATTAATAATGTTAAAAGATAAGAGAAGGATATGTCGGGGAAAAAAAAAAGAGAAGGGGTAGCTTTGTAATTATAGTGAATTAGGGTATTCTAATATTTTGAAACTTGAGATTTTTGTCATTAAAAATGTTAGGAGAGTCGATAAAGGATTAGTTGCCACTAAAAATGTTATAAGAGTAGACAAACGGGTAGTTTCGTCATAAAAAATGTTTACGTAGCCTTGGGTAAAGTTCTGAAAGAAACATTAGCCAAAAGTCAAGAACTTAGCCACCATTTCCAACATTTTATCCAACAAAGATACTTTGAAAGCATGACAAAGTCTATTCTCCACGTGCTTTTTCCAAATCTTTCCATCTCCACTTTTTCATTTACAAAGTGTAATCTTGGTTCATTTTAGATATATCATTATGCAATCAACGCTCAGATGTTACTAAAGTAATCATGGTATCTTTACCTTCTTATCATGGCCACCACTTGCGAGAAGTTTACCGTCCGAAGAGAAGTGGCAGCAAACTACCTTGCTTGCACTTGCACGAACAGAATTCACCTCTGTAAACGTGAACTCTACTTTTCCATAGAAAATGGTGAGAACTCATACTAGTGAAAGAAAAAAACCCACCATAGTACGAGAAAGTCAAAACCAGTAGCTTTGAACAAACGTTGGATTAGAATTACGAAAGAAATTATTTTACAATCTACTACGGACACATTTAGTCCATTATCGTTCATTCTTACATTCTTAAGTCATACTGCCATACTGGGAGATAAGGCTAGATGAAAGTTACAAAGAAAAAAAGACCCGTTATATTGGGATATAGGAAAAACAACCTTCTACTTATAGCAAGCAGAAGGCAATGTTCACCGCAATTTCCTAAAACATGCAAAATGGCCTTCTACTTATAACTTATAGCAACGGAAGACTCATTATCATGGGTTAACTTGGAATATATTAAATTGATAATGGCTCAAACACATAAGATATTAATTGGTTTGCACATTTCCCAAAGCATACGATTAAAACCTCAAAATTGTTCTATTTATGATTTTATTACTGATCACTTTTGTAATTATATGTGTAATTAGTTTCATGTAAAAACTAGGCAAGAAAGTGTTGACGGGTCAAAAAACCGGATCCAACCTATTTTGACACCATTAACATGTCCATCAAGCAATTTAGCCAGCTACACAATGAACATTTTTCAAGCAAGGGTATATATGTTATAACGATACACCATGTGACTCACCTTTGCTTACATCCATACAACGACCAACAGCATCCCTTGGATCATTCTCATCATGAGACAAAAAAGACTCAACATTATCATCAAGAGATCCGTCCTCCACAAAACGATCCATGTCAGCCTGCACAAAGTCCTTATCATCCCACTGCAAAATATATTGCCAATAAGAACTAAAATGTAAAGTCACCTTAACCATCTCACCACAAACGTTACTTCACACTCACCAATTGATTTGATGGGGAGGTAAGAGTTGTGGGACCATCCGTGCCAAACATCATCAAAGGCTTTGACGAAGTGCCATTATGTGGCAATGCAGGCATCGATATTACATCTCCAGGCGTGTGAGTTGATGGCGTTGAAGGTGCTGAACTTGGTGATGGTCCTGCAGTGTTTGCAGTTCCGGAACTGTTTGCGGGTCCCGAAGATGACACAGGCTGCTTTCTCTTTCTTCCGGCCTGGTTATTAGAAGCATTAGACATTATTATAAAGTATATCCAAGGATAAACATTCTACAATTAACGACAGAAGTTTATTTTCCTCATCATCAACCTCGACTAACTTATAAGGATTCTAATAGGGTGTTTGGATGAGCGTATACAAAGTGATTATTGTTGTTTGAACTTCAGAACCAGGTAACCAGTTGCTTAAACCTAGAGCCGCAAATGAGCAGGTTAGGTAAATTCGGTACATATCAGATCAGGTTGATTGATCCTGCCTTTTCTCTTAATGTTTTGTTTATAAGTAACAAGTGTGTCAAATAGATTATAAGATCATATCATTGAGAGAATATCTAAATTTTCTGAATATAACAGTTTAGGAGGTTTTATGAATTAAAGATGCTCATTTGGCAACCATTTCCTTTTAAACTATTTTTCATTTTACCTGTTAGAGATCAGCTTAAACGAATCAAACCATTCATAAGTAAATGGATCGAATTCACTACCTCCACCTTTTTAAGTTTTTTTTTTACTAATCAGAGTTCTTACAGCAACTCTTGCCCAATGTAAAACTCGAAGACTCAGAATCAGAAAAACAGTTGCTTAAAGTTGGCAATAATATCAGAATCAGATAAAATCTTATAAATCACATGTCTGAATCTGATTATTCCGACACTCAAAAGAATCTTACCCATATGTCTAAATCTGATTATTCCAACACTAAAAAGAATCTGATAAATCACATGACTTTTATCCTAACACTCAAAGCTGAATATTGCCTTTTCAAATTGCTACAATCATTTTAAAGGCACATCCAAAAACCCCTAAAACTTTGCATTCCAAATGCAAGTGAACTGACCTGATCATTTCCTCTAAAGGAGTTTGACATGCTGCCATCTCCAGTTACACTGCTTGTCCCCAGTATCTTATCTTGTTGAAGATTCAGATTTGAATTTTGAATTAAAGGAGCAGAAAGAGAATGCTGAAGATGTGGCTGCTGCTGCTGCAGTTGCTGGCTACCGTTTTGTTGCTGCAGCTGTTGCTGTTGCTGCTGCTGCAACTGAGCCATTTTTAACTGCAAAAGGTGCACTTTAGTTATTTAAAAGACAATACATTCTTACATGCCCAAGTAACAAAAATAACCAGTGTGTTTTGAAATGGAAAAATTCCAATTCATGTATGTAGAAATATAATGGGTTATATTCTATTATTAACTAGTCAAATGGGCCAAAGGTTATGAACTTGCCCAACGTATATCATAAGGATACATATAAGATGTCAAATAGGTGGGTCGAACTGGTTTGGTAAAGAGTCAATTTGGCTTGAAATTGGTCAATATTTAGGGCAGATGAAATTGGGTTGGGTTGAATCATCATTAGTTTTTGTCCATTTCATTAATTTAATAGATAAACAATATATTACAAATATAAATGACTAAAAAAAATATTACAGTAATGCTCCAACTCTTAGACCCATCTCCATTTTAGGTATTTTTTCAGTTTACTTGTTTAATCCTTTTTTTGAATAATACTTGACTCACATTGACACAGTTTCACAGAAATGGAATAAGATTTAAACAGTTTCCATTTTTGTTAGTTATTTTAATTTTATAATTTTAACCATCTAACTCGTTAAAAAATAAAATACAACCCTAACTGACCCCATTGTCACATGAATGGGTAGAAATTCCCCCCTCCTTTGAGTTATGCCCGAAGAAAAAGGTAACATAAGAATTAAAAACGGTACCTTAAGTAACATATCTGGATCCCCACGAGGTAGAACAGGCATAGATGATCCAAGATTCGGAACCACATCGCCCATGGAATTAGAAAGACCATCTTTACCCATGCTCATGCTCCGATTATTAAGAAGCATTCTCAGCCTTCTGCTTTCATCGTTGGCTGATTGTGATGTCATATTTTGTTGTGCTAACAAAAGCTGCTGCTGATGCTGTGGTGTGAGCATCTGTAGCTGATGAAGAGGCTGGGAACCCTGCATATATGACTTCTGCTGCTGTAGTAAACCAGGCCGTAGTTGCTCTAAACCCTGTGGAGCCCAACCCAAGGTAGAGTAAGAACACAACTGATTGAACCTCTAGCAAAAAAAAATTACTGTTGGGTTGCACCTTTACTTCAAAACATCAAAGATTTGTACCATACTTTTAATTGAAAAACGTTCAAGATTTTCGGCGAGAACATACACGATCATAACAAATTTACCATGTTATTCAATAAGAACGTAAAACGTATTTAAGTGTAACAAATCGTTCATGAACTCACCGTGAGAGGCCATCCTTTCAATGTCAAGTTGTTACCCCCTTGATTTGATCCTGTAAAGAGGAACTTGGTTAAATGAACTGATAGTTAGGCATCATTTGGTAAATTTTGCATTTTCTGTTTTTGGTGTGATACTTTTCATGTAACAGAGTGTCAGACTCATGATGCGGTTTGAAAAGTGACAAAAAAAATCAAAAAGCAAATGGTATAACTGGCCTTCTTTATTAGGAAAAAAAAAACAAGAAATATTTAGATTTGAAAAAACTGTTCTTTGTAAACCATGAATAAGTACAATCAATTTTACAGAAGCAATTTCCACTTACAAGATAAAGTATGCTGATTTTAGTTTTTCCGATTTAGCAAACACTAGTTTTTGTTTGGTTTTCACCTCGTTTAGGAAGTAAATGAAAGAAGAGTGTTGCTAAACAAGACCTAAACAAAAAGTGAGTGGTGCTTGCGTATGAAATAAATAAACTTGACAATCATTCAATGAATTAAACCAATATTACCAGGAATTCCAAGTAATGACCCCTCGGGACCTGCAGCTCGGGGGTTCAATATTGGGTTCATTTCTGTCTTTATCTCCTGCTTGACATAGATTATGCAAAATAAGATCATATCACATGTAAGATAGCAGTACTTGATGGAAATAAAAGATCTAGTACCAAAAACACCAAATCAAAAAGATATTTCACAATCATTATTCTTTTATATACTGTAGAGAAATACTTTGTTCCTGATATTTTCATAGCAAATTTTGACGCAAAAAGTAATTATCTTTATGGGTTCTTTTTAAGGCGAACATCTACTCACCGGTGCAGATCCTGGAAGTTGTTGGTTCCGAACTTGGACTTGAGGAGACATACTGCCAGAAGTACCATGCAACACAAGGCTGGAAAAGAACGGTTCCAAATCTTTATTTTTACAGTACTATACATAGAACATGCTATGAGTCTATTTTATTATACACATGATGCATCTAAATAACAGAGGGCTCTCATTCAGAGAAAATCATTTCATTTTAGTTTGTAACACAGGGATATATAAGAGTTAATAACTAGGTAGAAGCTGTTTTTCAAATTTACATAGTTCCAAACATCATAAATATATTTTCTGTAAACATCGGATAAAAACATTACCCTGAAGGTTGCCCTGCTGCAGCTGATTTCAAAACCGATGCATGTTTCTGGTCCAAAAGTTGCCCAACATTCTCGCCATATCGTTGCTGGATGATACAAAGGAAAAATAAAATCAGATACTTCGGATAAAGAATGATGAATCTCTGTATCAGCAAAAGCTGCCATGCAACGCGTTAAATCATATCATTGTTTCAACAACACTGCATACATTTACGCTTTTGTTTGAACAAAATACTAAAGTATTAAAGAATGATGTAGATTTTGAAACAAACTAAACATATGCACTCTTTCTAATTACATGTCGTCACATAATATGCCTTTAGGGAAACTATTATTCAAGATACTTGCTTTGGTTCATATGTAAACTGAACATAACTATCCTCCCATAATAGTATGTTGCCATACACGTTATGTCATCAGCATATCGTTTTGCAAATTTGAACTCGTATATATATCATTGGAAGTTACTCACACTGATGACTCAAAAGCAAACAGATAACCCAATATATGGAAAGATAATGAAGAAAGATCTACCTTCATAGCTGCATCATCTAGAGAATCCCTTGAAAGTGGCACTTTCAAGTTCTCCTCGTACATCTTTGTAGCCATGGCATTAGCAGTTCCGGGATTTTGTCTCATAAGGGGTTCATTTCCAACAAGCCCATTTGAAGTTCCGTTGAGTAGGTGTGCCCCATCTCTCCTCTGTTGCTGCTGTTGTTGTGCTTGTTGTTGTTGCTGCTGCTGTTGCTGCTGTTGCTGTTGTTGCTGTGCTTGTTGAGCCTGACGTTGCAACATCATCTGTTGCATTTGCATCTGTTGATGTTGTTGCTGCTGCTGTTGTTGTGGATGAGGCGACTGTTGCGGTTGTTGTTGTTGTTGCTGCTGTTCTCTAGCTTTGATCAACTGCGTCTGCAATTTTGGGAAAAAAAAATTTATATACTTAGATTAAAGGTGGCTGACTGAATCAATTGTAGCAATTTGAAGTTCTAAAACCGGTATACATATATTAGTATATATGTGACATAAACAATGTTATTTGATGGCTCACTAAACAGCAGGTTAGAGGCGAAAACGGAAATAAAATTTAATTAACTATCAAGCTTTGTGGGGCCGGTATGGAGGACTTTGCTAGAAATAGGTCATGGGTTCGAATCCATTCCCAACTCCATAGGATGGTACCCAAAGAAAGGTGCTCATTGCCTGAGGCTGGTCCTTGGGGAAGGGTTATTTGTGTGCAAAGGACCACAGGGGCAGGGCTTCTGAGCCGATCTAAACCTTTTGCTAGAATAATGTAACAATATGACAACAACCTTTTTTGGTCATTCAATCTCTTAATCACGTAATTGGGACTTGGGAACATCTAACACCATAAAAGTAGCTATTACTACTCAAAACATAAATACATCTAAACATTATCTCCAACAGTATGTTTTATTACAGCTGATTATTTGATTTTGAGTATCAACTTACAATCGTTAGAGTAAAACAAATGAACAGATTCCTACAAGAGAAAAAGCGAGAATATAAACCAAGTGCTACAAGAGAATATAAACCGACCTCAATATAAGAAGCTGCAACTTCCGAGTGCTTCTCATTAGTCCTTGCTATAAAAATGTCCCAAAAAACCGACCACCATTCAAAGAGAAAGCCACCAGGGGCGTCGATAGCTGCATTTCATTTCAAAAAATATAAGATATATCTTTAGCTATGCATGAAAACATTTCATTATTACAAATAATCTTTTCAAGGTATTCATCATACCAACAGGGTCTGATGAGACTTTTCCTTCAGCTTGAAATGCCTGAGCAGAGGCTTTCAAATCCCTTTTTACCAAATAATCATGTATATAAACATCTAACCTGTAATTTACAAAAAAATAATAATAATGTAAAAAATAAATTTAGAATCTTTCCACATAAAAAGCTTAATTAAAGCAAAAAATTTACTTTTCTTGATAATGAAGCAATGGTGAATCTATATAGTAAAAACAGAGTACTAATTATATAATTTGGAAAAAGATAAACACAAAAGTTGATAGATATACAAACCCTAATACAACAACATAACAAAAAATCAAAACTTTACATAAAAAGATTCATAAAAGGAACAAAAACAGCAAAAATGGAAGATACCCACATCACAAATCTTGCTAAAAATAAAGATAATTACAAAAGAATTAAAAAAAAAAAAAGAGATTGATAAATTAACAAATAAAGACTTACATTTTATCAGCTTCCCAGTTAGCCTGAGACATTTTAGTTGAATCAAGTAATTTCTCAAGCTAAAAAGCTCAAGAAAAAACAAAGTGTTAGATCTTCCTTTCCTCCATATGTAATAAAAGTTTTGGGCTTTTTGACAATTTATGGAAAATTCCAGAATATTTTAACAAGGAGAGAGAGAGAGAAACAGAAAGTATTTGTCTGTATATATATATATGGAAAAACATGGGCATGGATAGATATATAGTAGTACAAAATCAAAAGTGATTACTTACAAGAAAATACAATCTCCTTATACTACTAAAGGAAAGGGCCAAGGGATGTCACCAAAGCTGATGTGTCAGCCAACGAAGCTGTCTACATAGGAAAAGTGATGTCATAGCTGATGATTTTAGTGTGTATTTCATGGTGTATTTAGTGTGTGTATTCAATTGTGTATCCTAAGAATGAGCGGGATTTTAAAATGAGCGGGCTTTTACCAAGCGGGATTTTAAAATTTAAAGTCAGTGTCAGACCT
>JAOEHQ010048386.1:0-10244 GCA_025447715.1 Asclepias incarnata
TTCACCTAGGTGAAGAGGGATAGTGGGCTCAAGTTTTTTGTTTTATTATTATTTGTCTTATTTTGATTGGGTATATTATGAGGTATTGTGAGTTATGGTAGGGTATAGTGGATATTAAATTTAAAGGTGAAAGGTTAAGAGAAAAAAGAGAAGGTGATGGTGATGCTGACGTGGCTGAAAAAGTGTAGGTAAAAAAGGTGAACGATTAAGAATGGTCTTAAAACATGTCAATATATAGATTTATCACGATTACTCTTTTCGTTGAAACATGACTTGTTATAAAGTTTTCTTTTATAAAGTTATTGGCGAGTTCTCATGAAAAAAAGTGTCGTGGATTATGTTTTCATACGTTTTACTAGCTTTCACATATATTTGTGTCCGAACATGTTGTTGTTTGTGTCGAAGTAGATGACAAAAAGTATACAAATAAAGCCATTATAATTCTAAAGGTCTTACTAACTACATACCATGTTGTAGTTAATGTGCATAAAATAGTTATAATTTTATCATAAAATTTATGGGATGAGCTTTTGATATACAATGTATAATTTTTTTATACACGTTAACAACCCTTAGAGTTGTATTTAACATTTTCCTAATTCTAAAGCATGTTATCGAAAGGTGAATCTTGTGTTAATAATAATGAATTTAGAAGGACTTAGCATTTAATTGCACCAGTCATTTGATAGAATGTTTAATTATCAAGCAAGCATATAATAATGTATAATTAACAACTCACTAAGAATCTATAAGCTACCAAAACCAACAAGAACTAATTAGTAGTATAATTCCGTATCATTGCGTGCTTTCTTATTGTCGAACACTTACATAATTTGACATCATATTGACGTATGGACTTGTAGATGTCCAATATGAGTGGAACTACACTTGAATGTTCCAACCTTTTGATCTGGACTAAAATATGACATCTTCTTATATATAAAAAAAAGATGAAACCATTTCAATCAAATTAGTTTTTATTACCATTCGAGAACTCAAAATACGTGACCATTAGATCTTTATAAAGGTGGTTTATTTAATATTGTATGTGTATGATAAATGTTATAATAACCTAACAAAGAAAAAGAAATGATATATATTTTATGATACTTTTATACAAATTCTCTTAAGGCCATCCATAATCCCGGTGTTATGGCCCGTTTTATGCAGGCATAACATCGGATCTCAGTTTTATAGGGTTGGAGCACTAGTTTTATTCTCAGTTTTATGGATTTAGTTTTTTTATTATTTTGAGATTTTTATTTAAATCCCTCAATAAGAAACTTTTTTCACCAGACTCGAACTTGAGACCTGTGAGTAAAACTCATCCGGACCCACCATAGATGAAAAGTTAAAAACTCGTGGCTACTCGATCTAGACCGAATGGATTTATTTATTACTTAATTAATAAAGATATTATTTATCTATCAGGCCACTTAATTTATTTAGCATTTAATAATTAAAAAAATAAACGGGCCTTTACTCACATCTTGTAAGTTGTAACAAGTAACATGAGAATAAAACTTGTATGAAAAGCCCAAATCACAAAATACAAGGACCAAACTTGTAAAAGCCTTTCCCACCCTTTCTTGCCCTCACGCTTTTTCCGTACATATAAAAAACCATTTAATCTTAAACCATGAAAAACACACACAAAGAAACAACACATTTTCTGTTACAAAAGCAATGAACAAAACAAATATAAAATGACCACCACGACGACCACCACCACCACCACCACCACATTTCTTAAACCCTAACTCTGTTTTCCAGCCAAAAGTTCGGGCCAACCCAAACTGAAAATGGACCCATGCCCATTCATCCGGCTAACCATATCCAACCTCGCACTCAAAATCCCCATCGCATCAAAACAACCCACCCCTTCACTAATCCACCCTTCTTCTTCCCCATGTTTCTGCAAAATCAAACTCAACAAAAAAAACTTCCCAACCCACACAACCCAAATCCCCTTTCTTGACCCAACCCAAACCGAACCACCCACACCAACCCAACCCATAACTTTCCACCTCACCAAAACAGATCTCACAACAAAATCACTTTTCTCAACTACCCAACTTTCTTTGAAAGTATCTATTTTCATGGGCCGCAGAGGGACTAGCTGTGGGTTGAGTTCAGGTAAGTTGCTAGGCAAAGTTGTTGTGCCATTGGATTTAAAAGGGGCTGAATGTAAAACGACGACGTTTCATAATGGATGGGTTAGTTTTGGTGGTGATAATAAAACGACCCAGTTTCATTTGAATGTGAAAAGTGAACTGGATCCGAGATTTGTGTTTGAATTTGAAGGTGAACCGGTTTTAAGTCCACAGGTTTTCCAAATACAAGGGAGCTTACGTCAGCCGGTTTTTACTTGTAAGTTTAGCTTCAGGTCAAACACTGCTGCTGACCGTAGTAATCAACGATCTAGGTAATTTCCCCTTTTTTTTTAATTAAAAATTTTTAATTAATAATTAATTATTTGAATTAATTAATTGATAATGTAGGCTATTGTTTAGAATTAAGTAAGTAAGGATTTAAGAAATTGATTCTGTTTAGGATTAGATCCCTAACTTTAATTTTGTTACATATGATTCGGATTTTTTGTGATTTTGTAAGTGTTATTTTAATTAGGTTAATTGTGCTTTGCTTCATGTGTGAATTGAATATTAATTAATAAAAAATTTTAAAACTCATCTTTTTTTTGTTCCAATTTATTATTTTTTGTTATTTTTTATGGAACAAAAATAGTTGTATAGAACCTGACTCATCATCCAAAGGCGTGGGCCTACACCAGACCATGGACCATGGTAGTCAAGTTGTCTATATCGGACCCTGACCCGGGCCTGCTACATACACTCTAAATGGGCACCAATTTATTTGTTTCTGATTTTAAGTATGTATTGTTATGATTTCCTAATTTATTATTATAATATTATTATTGGGTTATATATTTATTTTATTTGCTTCAGTTATGAAATAATTAAAATAAAAGTAATTGTGTTATAAATTTGTTTTGTTTCAGATCATTACAGTCAGAGCAAGGTGGTCCAAGAGGATGGCTAAGTTCATTTGGAAGCGACAGAGAACGTCCTGGAAAAGAGCGAAAAGGATGGTCAGTTACAGTCCATGATTTATCGGGTTCACCAGTGGCGGCGGCATCGATGGTGACTCCGTTTGTCGCATCACCTGGATCCGACCGTGTCAGCCGGTCCAACCCGGGGTGTTGGCTTATTCTCCGTCCTAGTGACGGGACGTGGAAGCCGTGGGGAAGGCTTGAAGCATGGCGTGAGCGAGGTGCTCACGACGGGCTCGGGTACAGGTTTGAGCTCATTCCAGACTCCGCCGCAGCAGGAATTGTGCTGGCAGAATCCACTCTGAGCTCAAGCAAAGGTGGGAAGTTTGTGATTGATTTAGGCGTAGGGAACGGCCTTGGCGGAAGTGGCAGGAAATCCAACGTTGCATCTCCGGTTTGTAGTCCGAGAGGGAGTGGGGATTATGGGTATGGGTTATGGCCATATTGCACGTATAAAGGGTTCGTAATGGGGGCGACGGTGGACGGAGAAAAGACGGGGCGGAGGAAGAAAGGGATGACGGTGGAGGTAGGTGTGCCGCATGTGACATGCACGGAGGATGCGGCGGCATTTGTGGCATTATCAGCAGCTATTGATTTGAGTATAGATGCCTGCAGGCTTTTTTCTCAAAAGCTACGAAAGGAACTTTGCCAGCCTTCTCAGGATTTACTATAAAACTGCTACTACTACTACTTTTCTTTTTTTTCTTTTTTTTTTTGTTTAGGTTGGAATTTTTCGAGTCCAGGTTACTGATTTCATGCTCGAAGAGATGCATGTTTTTTCTGGATTCGATGACTACTGGTGAAAGTGGGATCGTGATTTTGCTTACCAGAATCTGAGAAAGGGGTAGATGTGTACTGAATATGTAAATAGGAGAGGCGGATATGGCGCGATAGGCACCGGTTGGTTATTTTAGTGACTAGGTGTGGGTGTGTGTGTGTGTCGTGGTGTAACTTTTCATCGCTTTCTGCTTGGTTTTAGTGAAGCAAAGCTCTAATGTTTTTGTGTTAGATATATTCTGGTTATCGATACACGAATGTGATTTCACAGTCCATCTAACGTGGTGAGTTGGTGTTTGTTTAAAGAAAAAAATGATGGAATGAAATGATCAGATTTTTAAGATTGTTTGGTTTGTTATTGCTAGGGATGGGCATGGGACCGTCCCGGTCCCGTACCGGTCCCGGTACCGATGGTACCGGTCCCGAAAATCTCCAAATCTTGGTACCGGTACCGGTCCCATATGAACCGGTACCGGTACCGGTACCGAACCGGGACGGGACCGGGATATCAGTACCAAATCCCGAGTAGTCCCAAATTATCATGTCATTTTGTAAAACCATTGGAGATATATTCCTTTTATGATAAAGGTTTAAACTTTAAGCGGTGCTTTGTAAATCAATCAGTCGTGATTCGATGATTTTCAACAAAATAAGGTTTAAAATGTCGGTTTATTTAGTGACATCCAAATACGAGTTCTATTTAGCTTGGAGAAGATGCAATCTGTACTGATCTAAGTGAGGCTGTATATGTAATACATGGACTCTTTGTATTTGTGTATAACTTTAGATTAGCCGATAATTGACAGTTTCGTCTAAAAACCATTCTACAAACTGTTTGCTTTATTTTTCTCTTCAGCCACTATGGCTGTGACCCTATATGTGCCTGGATTGCGGACTTTCCATGTTGTAATTATCTTTTAAAAGCTTATGTAAACAAAGGTAAATACATATTCATTTGCAGAGCACAAGTGAAACTCACTGTCAAAAAAATACACTAAGTTTTTGGGCTTTGTATTTCTTCACGTAATAAGTTGTTTTGATGAAAATCATGGTTTAATGTGTTGGATCAGGTGTATGACGTGACAAAGTTCTTGGAAGATCATCCCGGTGGTGATGATGTTTTGCTGTCTGCTACAGGTACATCACTCTTGCTGTGTTCATGTTTCCAGCTTTTTATGTAATAAGATATATGAAACTTAGCAATGATGGCTTGATCGTCGTAAGTTTAAAGTCGGGTAAATCAGGTACATCAGATCTGTTGGTTTACTTTACTAATCAGAGCTACTCAATTCTGGTGTAAGAATGAGGGTAAATCAGGTGCTTCATATATGTTAGTTTTTTATTACCCCGGGAATCAACTTAAAAATCTTTACAGTTATCTAATGAGAGTAAATAAGTCTATTGAGTAATTTGAGCTCTATTGACTTGGAATTTATTGAGTTGGAGCACAAATTTGAGCTCGCAACATCAAGCTAAAATTTATCTAGCCTTAGCTCTGATTGGTATTTTTGAGCTATTTAATCTTGAGTTGAGCTGAAAGTTTTCTCAATTTCTTGCAATTTTACAAATTTAAAGCTCTAATACATTGGGGTTCGTGTTGTTGCTAGTTTCATACTGGATTTTCTTCATTTATAGAATGTGTGCTTTTTATGAAATTTTCAGGAAAGGATGCAACCGATGATTTTGAAGATGTGGGCCACAGCACAACTGCTAAATCAATGATGGATGAATTCTATGTTGGTGATATTGACACAGCAACAATCCCCTCCAAGGTAGAGTACACGCCTCCAAAGCAAGCTCATTACAACCAAGACAAGACATCTGAGTTCATCATCAAGATTCTGCAATTCTTGGTTCCGATGGTGATATTAGGAGTTGCAGTCGGGATCCGATTTTACACAAAATCAGTGTAAGATCGCAATTTGGGTGTTTTGGGTCTGTTTCTTCTAAGTCTCTTGTTCAAGTTTGTGTTCTTATTTCTTAAATCTTGAAACTTTTCGGCCTAAGAGATGAATTCATGATTGGTATGGTAACTTCAAGATGATAATTTGAGTACTTTTATATTGTCATCTAAATGATATTTTTTGTGCTTGTTTATTGAGCATAGTTACTGTCGATCTATTGAAGCTAGGGGTGGCAAAATTAATCACAATTGAATGACCCGACAAGATGGGTTTAGGTTATGTGGGTGATCTTATTCGGGTTGTGGGTTGAATATATAAATAATCAAGTAACCAGAATAACCAATACCATTATTATTATTATTTTAAACATTTATATATCTTTTTTAATAATTATGTTTTATTTATGTTGGACTTTGACCCAGTATTTTAAATCATCAAACTAACAGTATACGCTCTTTGTTTTAGAGCCAACATGTTTCAAACCCAAAATGCACATTCACCAGTTCTGACCTAACCCAAACATGCGAACTCGCATAACTTGAATTTTTTTTATCAGTTTGGGTTGATACCAGATTAGCCAGAAACCCTTGTAACCCCGCCCATCAAAACCCCTAGTCGATGGGGGTTACGGGCCTAATTTTACCAATTAACATGTCAAGTAAATTGGTTGATATCTCCACCTTAGGAAATTCCAATCTCAAAAATACCATAAACTTGCTGGTTGCTTAAAGACTTGACCTCTTTGGTACATACAAACAAACCACCAACCTCCAACATCAATACAGAGGGAAGAAAGTCAAAACAAAACATATACAAGGTTGAGAATGATAATCTGCATGATAAAAATACTCAAAAAAATAGTAAATATAAATTAAAAGTACTTGAAAACTTGCTTCATTCTGTCCTCACTGTTATCTTAGAATCTGTTCTGTATGAATGCTTAGATGGAGAACTTGATGCTCTTGAAGAATAACTATGCCCAAATAGATTCAGTTTACCAATTTTCTTTGAGAAAGAACGCATAAAATTATGTGAGCTTGATTTCTCCATAGTCCTCTTCATGCTCACATGCTCTTTCTCGAAATCATTCAATCTCATCCTTAACCGAGTCAACTCGAGTTTCAACTCGCGGTTTTCGCGTCTTAGGGATGCATAGTTGTCTTTTGGAGACATGGCTGCACTGAGAGCTCCGCTGTTGATCCGCCATGACTGGTGGTGCATTGGCGGCTTGAGGTTGTCATCAGGGTAATCGCTGCTCAAGGCATTTCTGAGTCTTAGTTGCTCAATGTAGAGAATTTGAACAATTGATTGAAGAGGAAGGCGTTCATTTTGTGCGGCGTGTGCACCAGCTTCTGGCGAGAGTTTATGGAAGTCAATCAATTTGCAGAGCTTCTTTTTGTCAAATTCTGATAGACCCTGATGAGCCTGCAGGTTTTAGTTTTATAAGAATCATATCCACAACATATAGTGTCACTTTCGATGTCAAACAGTTAACATTTCACTTTGACTGTTAAACTAAAGACATGCCTTTTAGAAGCTGCTTCTTTGTTTAATTCTAATAACCCATGATGGCATGCAAGCTTTATTTTCATGAGAATGGTAAGTTGGTAACTTCAAACGAATAGCTAACTTTTCGGCAAAAGTACTGTCATTGACTATCAAAGTCAAAATGTCCATTTTGTTGCCCCTTTACGTTTACTTCTTTCTGATATATCTAATGAGTGGTGATATTAGTACCACCAAGATTGATAAGTTTACCACATGGTAAAAATTATATAGCATACTGTACAAGTATTTAATGCACAGTTGTGGACTTGTGGTAAATCTATTAATTTTTGTGGTACGAATATCACCACCCATATCTAATACCCTAATGGTAGGTCCAAGTTTTAGCTGATCATAAGAACATGAATCTTGACTATTGTTTCAAAATAGTTGCCATTTGATTTCAAAATCCTTAACTATTGTTATAAGAAAATTTATGAACTTTGACCTTTTTACGTCAAAACTGATGACTAGCTTTGACTAGAGAAGTTAGATTGTAGTTTCTTGGAACTAAAAGGGAGTATAGACATAAAAATACTTGTGTATAAACATAAAAAAAAAAATACTTACTTTGAGGTAAACATCGATGGATCGATACAGGCCATCATGAACTGTACGAGCATGTGCCGGTAAACTTTCTGCTACGGCTATGAATTTGGAGAGTTTAAGGTTTACTTCTGGTGCTATTTCAGCAAGATAGTTGTCAACTAGTCTCGAGACTTTGACTAAAGTCGTTTGTGACAGTGAATCAGGCCCGTCCGACTCAAACCCTGATGCGTCACCATCATCATCATCATCCATGTCGTCGTCACTATCATCTTGTTGCGAAAAGTTAACCAAAATTCTATGAACAGCGTCGACATCAAACAATGTATCATCTGCATGTCGTAAAGACGGAATCAGAAGATCATCAAGTGTTGCTATATCTAACTGCGACCCAATTCTCCTCTCTAGATCAAGCCGACACGCCACTGTGCAATCAAGCATCACCGCAGCTCTTAGCAGCCCAAATAGAAAACTTAAAGGCACGGCGGGTTTCTCAACCGGAAGTAAACTAACAATTGTTTCAACCACGGTTCCTTCATGCCCGAAACCACCACCAGTACTGCCCTTTTTGCCATTGAGATTATATAAGCTTGTTAACTCCTTTTCGGCATAACTCATAAGCGATTCACCTATACTTTCTGGCCTCACCCCGCGACATTTCATTGCACTCATGACTCTTTGATACAAATCAACTCTAAGAACTGATAAATCTTTGATCCACCAATCGGTTTCCCCCTTCACTTGTCGACTCATATGAAGTCTACCCGAGCTACTATATTCAAGCCTTGAGAAGCTAGATGCAATTTGCTCAACACAAGCCTTAGAAGCTATAGCATCAATGCATCTAGTGATAATATTCAGATTATCAGCTAAAGGAAGCAAGTTTTCACATTGTTTCAAGACCTCAACTGACATTTCAAGATTCTTGGTAACAACAGTATCAAGATACTCGTTGGCACGAGAACCAAGGTTGCGTGTTGAGATTTTGTCGGTCATTTCAAGGTAATCAGATACACAGCGCAGCTGAGCAACATTTGATGATGTTATCTCGAAATTGATACCGTAGCAGAATTTAGCAGCCTGCTCAAATGTCTCTATGCCTCCTGGTAAACTAAGTAGCTCCACCTTTGATATCGCATTTTCCCTGTGATCTGCTACAAGTTTTCTGATTCTTCCACATCGAGAAACAAGTGGGAACTGAAAAAAGGAAAAAGACTTGTTTCTTTTCAAATGGGTATATGAACAATGAAGCAGTTGAGTATAAAGTTCACAGATTACTGTCAAGTGTCAAGCCTGAAGTTTGACTTTTTAGTCAAACTTAAACTCAATTCAAATCTCTTAGAATATTTATGAATATTTTATAAGTTTAGCAGATGCAATAAAATGAAGTAGATGAAACTGCAAATACCAACTTATCTTTTTAAATTATTATGAGGTAATTTGCATGATGCATGAATTTACATATCAGTACAAAGATGGAAGTTTGACATGCGTTTGTCAAACAAATGAACTTACCTTATGCAATGCAAATGTGACCCCATTGACTTCTATTGTTATATCACTTGGAACGTCACGAAAAATCCTGCAAAAGAAAAACAAGACATGTCATATTTGTGTATAGTCAGACTTTTATATTCTGCAAGTACTGATATGCATGTATGATGTGTACCATGTATCTGTATCGAAAAGAGAAAAGAAGAGATGAATGAGTAACGAACCACTCGTTGTAGCGGTGGCGCGAGCTCTTAGCCGGAGTGAGCTGAGGTTGAGGCGGAGGAGCGTGGAGGTGGTTGGCCATGAAGAGAGGTAGAGGAGAAAAAAGAGGGATGGAGTGTTGGCAATATTCAAATGTTTGTGAGCTTCTTTGGCCATATTTTTTGGTCAATTATGCATAATCATAAGGTTGCAAATGTCCAAACCAATGGGCCTCTCTTTCTCTTGTAGGGTCATGAAAAGTTGAAAACTATATTTTTTCCTTAAATTTTGGGATCAGAAAAATAATAATTAATAATACTAATAATAATCATAATCATTATAATAGTAAAAGTATAATTGAATTTACTAAGAAAATAAAATCAAACTTTGACGGATTGGCCAAAAAAAAGGAGTAAAAAATAAAATTCGTTAAAATTTTTTAGAATTAGCATAAACAAAACCAAATTGATACTTGGTGGTCTCCAAATATTTTACAGAGATTTTATTTAGTAGTCTAAATGAAAACTTCTTATATTTGCATACATGGATTCAAAAGGTATTTAAATTTTGATTTATATAATAAGAGTATTTTTCTAAGTCATAAAACTATGAGGAAGATCTTGTAAATCATATCTATATCTATACTACCTTATAAAGCATTTACATAGTGTCTTAAATTTTGAATTTTTTAAACATTATCATTTTTA
>JAOEHQ010048387.1:0-10244 GCA_025447715.1 Asclepias incarnata
ATTGTTTTATTTGTTTTACTTTAATACTTGTTTTATTTTAACCAGAACCTATATATATATATATATATATATATATCGTACGATTTATTTTATTTTTTAAAAATAAAATAATATTTGAACATGCTCCATCATATACATTTGATCTCTTTAATAATAGCCTAATAGCGAAACACATGTATCATAAAAGTATTGGTCAAAATCTAATATTATTTTTGATATTGTTAATGATATCACCTAATCTAAAGTCATGATAGTGAAACAAGCCTTTAGGTTGTGAGATCTCAAAGGGGAACCTCGCTTAGCTTATTCATGTCAAAATTTTCAATCATGTTTAAGTAGATTAGTTAAATAATAAGTTATTATTGTTTTCACGTGTAGTGATATTTTAGATATACATATACATCCTTAAATTCTAAAACTTTCCACATTCACTTAGATATGATATTTGAGAATAAAATAAAAAATTTATGTAGCAACATTATATTTAATTTTATTTTAATTTACTTAATATAATTTAAATCTAATAACTTGTAGATATTTTTAAGATATGAAAGTCTAAACTTTTGGTAAATCAAGCTTAAGCTAAATTTAATAAGTTGTAAAGATTTTTAGATATAAAAATTTACTTTTATGTAAACTAAGCTTCTAGGGTGGTGTCCATAGGTTAGACATGTGTTTTCAAAAGGATGAAACTTCTTGTAGGTCACAGATTCAATCTCTGGTTTATTTATATAAAAAAAAAAGATACCCTAATGGTCACAGACACTCACATGCTCTGACTCTGGGCTTGCAAAACGAGTCAGCTCTTGAGAGTAGTCTGCTCGTAAAACGATTAAGATACTCATAATTACAAAAAAAAAAAAAAAGAAGCTTCTACTTGATAAATCGAAAAACTAAAGCATTTCATTTATTAATTGAGTTTTTAAAAAAATTTGTATTTTATTAATATCATGCATGAGTATCTGTTTGATGTGGGTTTTGGGGAGTATTTAAGATTGGAAGGGTCTTTGTGTTTGGTGAATTCTGTTTATTTTTCCTTCCAAACGGCAACATTTCATTAGAAAAACACTAGCAAAAAACTAGCAGAAATTACAACATCAGAAAATACAACAGAAAATTAATTACAATTTGAAATTACATCAATCATTCCAAAATTAGATGCTTTTGAACACAGAGCGATTTTCAATCCAAAGTTATCCAGAAAAACAAATGCTCTTAACAATTTTTGCAATAGAAAGAGTCGAATTGGAAAATAATTTCTCTTTTCTCACTTTCTAGATAGCCCAAACAGACGTTAAGATCGTGTTTGATGAAAATAGGTAAAGAAACACTAGCTTATACAAAACAAAAATGCATGTGAAAAAGCCTTCGCACACTTCGCACTTTAAGAGGCTTCGCACAGTAACCTTCTCATATATATATATATATATATATATATAGTCAAAAGTGAATATAAGGCTGTCCCATACCTAAGCTTAGGTATGGAACCCCTCACATATCAATTTTTTATTATTTGTTATATATTAAATAAATGACCTGGGCCCCATGAATTTTAATGATTAAAAAACAAAAATGTGAGTGTTCCATATGGAACAACCTTATATTCACCTTACCCATATATATATATATATATATATATATATATATATTAGTACATGTAGTTTAAGCCATATATTATTTGTTTCAACCTTCAAGTTTAATAATCTAAGAATTTTTAAAATTCTTTTGTTTTAACATATAAAATTTTATTATTTTAGGAGCGGATAATATGTAAAAACATATGTATAGAAGTTTATTATGTGTAAAATAAAAAATAGCATAAAATCATTCGGAGTTAGTTTAGTATCACAACTTATATTCAAAAGTAATTAATTATTAATAGGTATAATTACTTAGTGTTGTATATGACGATTAAAAATTATTTTTAAAAAATAGTTATTTTTATGTACAACGTTTTATTACATTTTAACTATAGCTCTATAATCCTAAAAAATAAACTAAGTCTAGAGCAAGTAGCCAAGTATGACTTGGACAATGCAACTGGTCCAAAGGACTAAAAGTCTGCTAAAATAATAAGTCGTAGCTTATGGGCTTCACTGTAGTTGACCGTTGTATCTTATTTTATATTTTATTTTTTATTTTTATATATTCAAGTGAACAAACAACTTATATCTTGTCAATCATTTATTTACCTGATATCCACTTTGATTGTTGTTGTATTTGTCTTTCTAGTAGTTTGAATACAACGGATTAAAGAAGCTAACTTTAATATTAAGATACAGAAAATCCGTTTTATCGTTATTCGTTAACCAACGAAAACAATGAATGATGTACTAAAGTCTCAGTGAGGCAATTCATTCTTAGAAACTTTTAGTTTATGTAATGAGATTAGTCTATGAGAATATAACTAACTATGGTCAAATGGTCATAGTAGAAACAAACTAAGATCTTGTGCATTTTATGTAAGCAACTTGTTAAAATAAACGAATCATGTAACCAATCGGATTTATGCTTATGTGTACTGGTTACCTGCCACATAGTCTGCCACGTCAAACCACGTAAGATGACATGTTGAATACACACAATAAACATAGGCTACCTTTTCATCAAGTTACTTGTTACATGATTCGTTCATTTTAACAAGTTGCTTACATAAAATGCATATGATCTTAGTTTGTTCCTATCATGACCATATGATCATAGTTAGTTACATTTATAGATACTAATCCCTTATGTAATTAATAACATTTAACATGTACTTTGCCGACACACAGGGCCAGTGATGGACCTGTGTAGGCAACACAACTGCACATGACCCATATCATATATGAGACATTAAGTTTGATTTCAAGGATTATGTGTATATGTATATGTATAATCCAATTAGTCTTTAAGTCCACGTCCAAAAAACAAAATGAAAATATATTTTGAGCCCAAATTTATTTCAAAATCTATTCTTCAAAGTAAAAAATACTTACTAGACGTAAATACAAAAAGGGATATGCGAAGTTGAAAGTTTGTTAAGCTGGGAATCTTGGGATGGTGCATTGTTTACTTCAAAATTCGAATACTTTTTTTTTATTCCATTACTTTGAAATAAGAGGTAACAAACCCATACTTTTAAGTTTTTTTTGCTTCCAAGAATGCTAAAAGAATGACACTATCTAAAGCGTAAATTTTGATGCATTTAACTAGATGAGTTAAAAGAAATTTGATATGATTGTTCCCAAACTTTTATATATGGGAAAAGTGAATGTGTGACTGTTATGTACCCAAGTTAGGTATAAAACTCCTCACATATCAATTTTTTAATATTTGTTGCATAATAAATAAATGACCTGGGCCCCATGAATTTTATGGATTAAAAAAACTAAGATGTGAGGGGGTTTTATACCTAAGCTAGATACATTACAGCCTTATATTCACATCCCTCTTTATATATACTTACTATCTTTTCATTAGTAAAGAAAATTTTTAGTATCTAATAGGTCCAATTTATGTTATCGCGCTGCCGACACACACTAAAAAACCCATAAGATTTTATAACTTAATTTTATTGTGATGAAACTACAGGTTCATGACAATTTGATTCAATAATTAATAATGTATGTAAAATATTTTTCTTTAGACTAGAAGAGTACCCACACAATGCGGCGGCTTTAATCTTATAGGGAGAACATCTAACGACACGATTAGAAGAATGGAAAGGCAAAGGGTATGAGCTCACTACTTTCGTGTGAAATTTGTCTAGAAACAAAGGGTATGAGGTGGAATTAAGAAAATACACCATTAACCAAAATATTTTCCTTAAATAAAAAGTTGTTAAATTTTTTATTTTTTTTTTTGATAAAAGATCACCTTGGTAAGATTTCTTAAAATTTTTATTTAAGACATTCTTTTTATGTATTCTTTTTTCTTTAAATATATATATATATATATATATATATATGTGATAATAAATTCACAATAATTTTTTGTTGTACATAACAAGTAGAAATATGTTAATGTATAATTGTCTAAAATATTGATTGTTAAATATGAAAATTTTTTTGTATCGCCCACAATAATTTTGAACACGATTTAAAAATCATATCGTACCTTTGATAAACTCTCAAAAAAGACGGCCCTGTTCATGAGTAACTTGGTCAAACATAAGAATAAGAAAATATATATATATATATATTTTGACGTTTTTTACGAGAGAGCAAGACTTGCATATAATTGACGTTGATAGATGTATAGATTGGTTAATGTGATGGACCCCCGAAACACTATATACAGGCTGAAGCGGTCAAAGGTCAACCAAAATGTTGTACTTAATGTATAAGATAGTTAAGTATCAAGACCATAATCATAACACATACTTAATATAAGATAGTTAATATAAGATAGTTAGTATAAGATAGTTAATATAAGATACTTAATATCAAGACCAAAATGTTGTACTTAATATAAGATAGTTAAGTATCAAGACCATAATCATAACACATACTGTAAATTAGAAGAACTAAACTATCAACTGCTTTGATTTCAGCAGATGGATGGTGCAGCCATATTTCTTCTTTTGTTATCATTCCATATATTTCACAAAGTTTACACTATTGAACTCGACATCATTTCAGACTCACAGTTTTTGACAGATGGAGACACTTTGGTTTCAACAACCGGGATTTTCGAACTGGGATTTTTTCGACCGGGTGGCTCGGAGAACAGCTACCTTGGTATTTGGTACAAGAAAATTGATGTTAAAACGGTAGTTTGGGTCGCCAATAGAGACTACCCTCTCCCCAATACATCACTAACTGTGCTAAGGATTGTTGATCCAGGAATTTTTGTCCTGTCCAGCAATATAAGCATGATTTGGTCATCCAACACAACAACGATGACATCACGGAATGCAACCGCAAAGCTTTATGACACCGGAAATCTAGTCTTGATGGACCCACAAGAGAAGATGATCTGGCAGAGTTTCGATTATCCAACTGATACTCTTCTTCCTGGCATGAAGTTAGGAAAAGATTTCTTGAGGGGCATTGAATGGCATCTATCCTCATGGAAGAGTAGTCAAGATCCAGGCTCGGGCGGATTCACTTGGGGTGCAACCACACGTGGTTATCCTGAAAACAAACTAAAACAAGGTGAGGAGGTAAAATTCCGGGGAGGACCATGGAGCAACCAACGGGTTAGAGGGTATGGTTATTCTATATATACCTCGACGACGACCTCTACATACAAAGTTGTTATGACCGAAAAAGAGGTGTCTTTTGCTTATAATGTTGAAAACAGTTCTATCCTATCTAAGATCACCTTGAGTTCTTCCGGGGAACTAGAAATTTCGGAGTGGTTAGACGATGGTAAAAATTGGCATCTTAGCTTGACATTACCAATAGATTTCTGTGATACATACAACATCTGCGGTGCTTATGGTAGTTGTAGCGTTAATATGGTCCAACATTCTTGTGCTTGCTTGGATGACAAAAGATTTGTCCCCAGAAATCAAACGGCTTGGGAAACAGCTGATTGGTCAGGTGGTTGTGTTAGGCGAACACCATTGGATTGCAAAAATGGGACAGAAGGGTTTATCAAGTACCCTAACGTAAAATTACCAGATAGAGAGAGTACCTTGTTTTATATAAACATGACTTCGCAACAATGCTTGGCGACATGCTTCGAAAATTGTAGTTGCATGGCATATGCAAATATCTACACGAGATTTGAAGAAAACGGCTGCCTGCATTGGTTCAATGACCTTTTAGACATCAGAGTCTTCCCCCAAGGCAGTATTGGCCTGGATCTTTTTGTAAGAATGGCTTCCTCTGAATTAGGTATTATAAAATAACTTGCTGCATTATTGTTCTTACATGCTTTCAAATTAATGTTGTTCCTATGCTAATATTATACAGTTGATCAATCAAATTTCAAAAAGCAGGGAGGAGCAAACCTTAAAATCATTTTACTTGTAATCCTTCTGGGGGTTCCTATAGGCCTCATCTCTACATGGTTGTGGTATGCACGGAAAAAAAGGAATCATATGCGAATGCTGCGGGGAGGTAAGGAAATTCCAGCCTTTAATGGTGGAGTCTGACAAAAAGAGAAAAAAAAAAAAACAGAGTAAATTAGCAAAATGCATATGTTGCAGATTCTTTCGGTTTAAAATTTGTTGTATTTCAAATGAATAGGGGGATCGCTGCAGGTCTCCAAAAAAAGGGAAGAAGACATTCGCCTGCCGTTGTTTAGTTTCTCTACAATAGCTACAGCCACTGCCAGTTTTTCAACTGACAATATGCTTGGGGAGGGTGGATTTGGACCCGTCTATAAGGTAACTATAACAAATAAACAATAGAATGAATCTACACATAGTATAAACAAGTGGTTTATAAAAAAAGTACACATGATTGTTAGTTCTGAAGTTTGTGAAGTTACTCACACTGAAAATGGTGATCTACAGGGTCTGCTAGAAGAAGGGCTAGAGATTGCAGTTAAGCGACTCTCTAAGACATCCAACCAAGGAGATGATGAGTTCAAGAACGAAGTTATCTGTGTTTCAAGACTTCAACACAGAAATCTAGTGAAGCTGATAGGCTGTTGCATAAAAGAAGACGAGAAACTATTAATCTATGAGTACATGCCAAATAAAAGTTTAGACTCGTATCTATTCGGTAAGAATCATATATATAAACTCACATTAAATACTAACATCAGGAGCTATCTAAACAAACTAAATAACCAAACAAACATGTTGGGCAGATGAAAACCGAAGCATGCTCCTTGATTGGACACAGCGCTTCAACATCATTAAAGGAATTGCCCGGGGACTTCTCTACCTGCATCACGATTCACGATTAAGAATTATCCATAGAGATCTTAAAGCAGGTAACATTCTACTAGATGTGGATATGAACCCTAAGATATCAGACTTTGGCCTAGCTAGATGTTTTGGAGGAAACGAAACCCAAGCAAAAACACAAAGAGTTGTTGGAACATAGTAAGCCATTATGTACAACTATTCCTTATTCCATGTTTTTTGTTATGTTTATTAGTACTTCTCTAATAAACATTCTGATGAGCGCAGCGGTTACATGTCCCCAGAGTATGTACAAGGCGGTGTTTTCTCAATAAAATCAGATGTATTTAGTTTCGGGGTTTTAGTGTTGGAGATCATAAGTGGGAAGAGAAATAGGGGATTCATCCATCCTGAACATGACATTAGTCTTATCGGACATGTAAGTTCAGTATGACAAACTATTCCTTCAATTTGCAAAATGTCATATAACCATTAACTTCAACATCATATTCAGGCATGGAGTGTATATATAGAAGGCAGGTCGATGGAATTGATTGATGCAAGTTTAGCTAAATCATGCCATCCACTCGAAGTTTTAAGATCAATCCAAGTGGGATTGTTATGTGTTCAACAACATGCTGGAGATAGGCCAAAAATGCCATCT
The DNA here is from genome assembly GCA_025447715.1 of Asclepias incarnata. NCBI lineage: Eukaryota > Viridiplantae > Streptophyta > Magnoliopsida > Gentianales > Apocynaceae > Asclepias > Asclepias incarnata. The sequence continues at coordinate 7,449 of JAOEHQ010048387.1, forward strand.
GTAGTTCGGATGTTGGATGGTGAGGGTGCACTTCCACAACCTAAGCAACCAGCATTTTTCACTGGAAAGGATTTACTTGTAGTCAACTCTTCAAGCTACAAAACTGTAAATTCAATCAATGGTTTAACCAATACACAATTAGATGCTCGATAGAAAGCTTAAGGGCGATGTTTTTGATTTACAATATGTTTTTGAAAGGAATGAAGTCTGTTAAAGGCATTGGAACACATTTGGTTTGCAGAAGATAAGATCAAATTTACTTCTTTTTTTTTTGCTTGCTTGTTGCATAAAAGAAGATATGAACTGCAAAATACATGTAATATTATATAAACGGTATAGAATAAATGAAAATTGCATTATTGAAGGCTTCAAATGTATCATTACTTGGTGACTGTGATGGTGACCCGCAACTAGCTAAGGGCGAAGGGTACACTGGGCACGAACCAAACCAACTGAAAGGATAACATGTCGTTAATGGTTGACTGGCGTATTAAAAGATATGATAGAAGATAGTGCAAATTGAAGGAATGAAAGACATAAATAGATTATGCCTAAACCAAATATACATAACTCCAACAGAAGACTAAGAGGGTGTTTGGGATTGCATTTACGTGATCAAGTTTTCAAAAGGGTTAAAGATATAAAAATACAACATATTATTACTATTGTACCAATGTATGCAACGTACATTGTACAAAACACAAATGCATCAAAATATGCAACATACTTCCAAATTCAGTTCTAATATCAATTTACAATATTTGTTCATTGGACAAACGTGCTTTACGTTGACATGACATCATAAGGATAGTCCAAGTAGCTAGTCCACATTAGCATTTATTGTTGACATTGGAACAAAATTTGAAAATATGTTGCGTACTTTGGTATTTTTTGGGGTACTTTGCATATATATGGATGTGATTTCATAGAAACTAGTAGGTCCGGCTTATGCATTGCACGACTTCAGTTATTGTGGTTACGTTTGTTTTTGATGAGGTTCCATTATGCTAGTTTACTCGATTTGAAACCACAACCGATTAATTGAAAGGCAACATCAAAACCACTCTATCATAGATATGTTTACTTAAAAGTTTGTCATATCAAATATATATTTGTTTAAAGACAATACCACAACCACACTTAAAAGTTTGCAATATCAAATATATATATTTATTTTGTGCAAGAAAATAAAAAATAAAAAACAAACAAAAACTATAAAAAAATAATAATAAAAACCAAATCAAAAACAAACAAAACCTAAAAAAAGAGGGTCGCCACGTGTCAAGAGCTGGATGAACATTAATATCTATCTCTATAACTAAGTGAGAAGAGATGTTACATGTTTTCTTATGAACACTACTTAAAAATTGGGCTTTGTCGACGGAAAAAATCTGACGCAATTACCAACGGATTGAATGACAGAACTACCGTCGGAAAGTTGTTAATGTCATCTGAGTCAGATTAGTGACGGATTAACGTTGGATAGCGACGGAGAAATTCCGTAGGTAATTTGTCCAAAAAACACAACCTTCACTGACGGATTAGCGACAGATTTTTAAAAAAATCATTATATAATTTTTGTTTTAAATAAACTTGTGTATTTACCGAAGGACAAAATAATTTAATTAAGTTTTTATCAAATCCGTCGATAATCCGTCGGTGATATTTAATATTAGCGACGGATTACCGACGACTATTCATTTTTTTTTAGCCTTTCAATCACATAGATACATGTATATAACACCCATAGACATAAATAAAACTTGCAATTTGTTGTTTATATTTGTATTTTGTTTATGTAATATGATACTTGATATATACTTAGTTTTTTAACCTTGAAACCTAACTATAGAGCACAATAAACTTAATACATACTTAACAAGCATTTATGATTAAAATTATAAAATTCACTTTCATTGTTTCTTTTCATTCGTCATTTTCCTTAACTGTCTCAAGTATCGTATTACATAAACAAAATCCAAATATAATTTAATACCCATGTAATACGAAAGACAACAAATTTCAAGTTTTATTTATGTCTATGGGTGTTATATAAATGTATCTATGTGATTGAAAGACTAAAAAGTTTAAAAAAATATACATAGCCGTCGGTAATATGAAATATCATCGACGGATTACCGACGGATTTAACAATTTTATTAAGTTTTTTATCAAATCTGTTGGTGATCTGTCGGTGATATTTAATATTAGCGACGGATTACCGACGGCATTTTTATTTTTTTTTATTTTTTACTTTTTAGCCTTTCAATCACATAGATACATTTATATAACACCCTTAGACAAAAATAAAACTTGCAATTTGTTGTCTTTGGTATTACATGTGTATTATATTATATTTTTATTTTATTATGTAATACGATACTTGATATACTTTTAGTTTTTTAACACTGAAACCTAATTATGGACCTCAATTAATTTAATACATACTTAACAAGCATGTATGACTAAAATTATAATTTCACTTTCATGTTTGTTTCTTTTCATTCGTCATTTGTCTTAACTATCTCAAGTATCGTATTACATGAATAAAATCCAAATATAATTTAATACGCATGTAATACGAAAGACAACAAATTTATGGCTTGCTAAAAGGTTATTCTTGTTCCATGAAAACACCATGTTTGTTGTAGGTATCTTCAAATGATACCCGTCTTCTTCATTCTCGTCATTTTTATGGCTTTTCAACAACGTGTATAAATAAGGGTGGGAGGAGTCATCCTCTCCATCCCTCCATCCCCCAAAAAATTACCCAATTATACACCTCCAACTCATTTC
>JAOEHQ010048388.1:0-10243 GCA_025447715.1 Asclepias incarnata
CACGAAGATTCATAGAACACAAGTATACAGATTGATGCACGGAGATTTTCATGATGCACAACGATTTTCAGTTAAGATAAAATGATTGTTTTATTTGTTTTACTTTAATACTTGTTTTATTTTAACCAGAACCTATATATATATTGAGAAATATTATTCATCATCTAAAAACCTTAATCTTCGTATTAATGTCCCTATAAGTGCTTATCAATCTTCTAAATTGATTTAGGTTGTGTTTGTTTTTTCTTGAAAGATCTTCAAACATCTTATGCCTGCGGTATAAATTATTATAATATACATAAAATACAATATAAATTATTCATAACTTAAGTTTTTGCTAATAAATTTATTTATTAATACAATTTTGTAATTTATTAGAAGATTGTTTTATTTCTTAAAAGACATAATATACAGATTAGAGATTTATAATGAATCTTTATTAACTTCTGGTTTGTTATGGATAATTATAAAGAGAAATGTTAGAGTTACAAACAAAAACAAAGAGAGATAATGAAGAGAGAGAAAACCAAAATAATTTTATTTGTTTATATTGATGCCACGTGTGTTTGTAAACATTGGTAGTAAAAATTTGTTTGTGAATGTAGCATTTCTCAATTATAAAACAGATTTCATATCTTTTGGACATCTTTTATACATATTACGAAGGAGGATTACTTGGTTGTTGTTCTTTATTATTCTTTGTTTTATAGTTTCACTAACACGTAATTAGCACAATTGTTTACATTCTGAGTTTACGGCGGTTCGGTTGAGTCGACGACTAAAATCATGTGCTCACATCCACAACTATCTTAAATGGTCGGTACAATTATTTATTCCATATTAATTATTACTCATACGCAAACTGTTATTGTGATTTTTATTGTGATTAGGTTTATATTTTGTTTTTGATTGCCACTATGCTTCGTTAAATAAATTATGCGATATTAAGACCGGTATGACTGGTATTGAACCGGTCGATACCAAAACCGTAAAACATCAAATGTACCCTTACCAAATTTCATTCAATATCGCTGTTCTATTTCAGTATTTTCAAATTTTCGTTCATCTCTAATCCTAATAACACCCTGAGACTTTTCCATGAACTTATTCTATATTTAAAAATTAAAATATTGCTATGTTTTATTAGGATTAGAATCGATTAAAATGTTTTGAACACGATAAAATGAGACCTACTATTTTATTTTTTTTTTTAATTTTTTTATATAATAACAAATTCTTAATTTGACACAACTTGAGAAGCTAACAACTAGAAAGAATTTGGCAATTTGCCATTCCAAAGAAAAAAACTTAAAAAAAAAAATAAAAATTGAAAGAATCTGAACACCTTACAAATTTAGTAATTAACCAGGGTGAACCTCTTAACTCAAAAAAAATCTGAACTTACTCATAAGCAAAGTTTGTAAACATCAAAACAAATAGCAATTCTCACTATAACAACAATCAAAATAATGAGTCTAACAATCGTTCAATTAATATTAAAGCAGCAATTATAGCACACACACACAAACCCCTATATATTATTTTATTATGAAATAAATAAATGACTACCAAGTTAACAACAATTTAATTTTGACCCCTTTCCTAACAAACTTACCTTATTTTAGACTTCTATCAAGTATGAACTACACCACTTTCTTTTTTTGTCTGACCTTAACAGATAAACCTGAAATGCTCAAATCACCATGGAAATGCTGCTTTGTACCCTTGGTGGGCCCGAATGTCGCCTCGGTCTAGCTGGTGGTCCCGGAAACGAAAGTCTTTTCTTTGGCCCGAACTCCTTTTCCATAGTGGTTTGACGACCACCATTCTCAACCGGGCCTAATATACTCTGCCCCTTTAATTTGGCCTTGGCAGATTTTGTTTGTGCCATGTAACTAGGAATTGAAAGAGAGCTATCCATGCTCTCGTCATCTCTCACCGATGACCCTGCAATGCTGTGCCTTCTGTTCATCTCAGATTGTACACTAAAAACGCTTTTTGAGTCATCATCAAGGCCAGGCCTGAAGGATCTCGGGTTAGGGCCACGTTTGAATTTCCGTGATGCTGCTGGAACACCTGTTGTTGACTTCGGAGTTGAAGGGGTGATGTTGAGTTGGCGACGTGCATAAGACTTTGATATTTCGATACCAGTGATGTTGATGCCATTTTTAATAGATGCGTGATCTTTCTCGCCTCGTGCATCAAGTGGCCGGCCTGCCATGTATCTCTCTAACCAACTCCAGCCCCATTGCGGATTCGTTGGGTCCATGAAAAGCAAGTTTGTTGTTCTCGCTGATTTCTTCCATGATTGCTGTTTTGAAAATACTTTCAAATTAGGATTGAAGACATGTATAACATGATACAACTTTTTTGAGTTAATGATTCTTATATTAACTATGATTAGAAAACTATTATTGAGGGGTATTTTAGTTGCACTTTGAAATAATCAGTTTGAGGATGTTACGAATGACTTCGTAAGCTGTTCAATGCATTTTTTAAGCTAACTTCATTAATTTGATCGGTTAGCAAATAAACATAATGCAAATCGACCCATTTTCACATAAGTGGGATGAATTGCCCCATCTAAACGATACCAATATGTACCTGATGAGAAAATGAATAAGCCATGGCCCGTTCTCTTCTCATAGTTGCTTCATACTTGCTAAGTAGCTTTGCTTCAATTTGTTCCTGTGACTGCAAACTATCGTTCCATTCTTCTCCCATCTGTAATAAAATTTGTATGTATTCAGTTAAGACAACTACAACGGTAAAATTAGCTAACATCGTCTTACAAATCCCTCACAAACCAAGGTTCCTTGGACCATCAATGTTGACATTATTAAAAATAGATTCTGTGGAAGCATGTTTTCATTTGCCTGTTAATAAACAGGCATAGTTGATAATCTTGGTAAGGATGACGTTTGTTCTACTTAAAACCCGACGTGCAATTTAAAGCATCTAGAGTTGGAAAAATGGGATGGGTCAGGTGCGATTTCAAACATCTAGAAGTTTGATTCTACATTATGGACGACTTCCATCCGTTTAACCATTTACTTACAGCTACATTTATTATTTTACCTGTTGTAGATGAAGCATAACCCGAATTGACCCATTCACACGTAAACGGGTCTAAATGGCTACCTCTACTCGCATCAAATAAAGGAAATCATATAAAACGAACCTGCAAACTCTCAAGTTCTTTTGCTTGCTTCTGTAGAAGTTGTCTTTGACGAGCCTGATTCTCCTCGGATATCCTGATCCTTCGAGAATTGATCTGACACTGCACACGAGATAGATTTTGCATGCATTTGAGCGTGTTTTCTGTCTGCCGATTGGCAGCCGGTCCATCGACTAGTGTTTTCAATCTGACAAGCCCTCTCAAAGCCCGCAATGCCCTCCTTGCCTGAGAAAATGAAACACGAATCCATAGCATAAGTAAACCTTGAAAATAAGTCAGGTCGGCATTGTCTGTTTCAGGATCCATATTGAACAACAGAGACTTCTTGCAGTAAAGCACATGAATGCTAGTGAGTGAAAATGATTGTTAGCTAATCAATAATATTAGCATAGTTACAAGAAACGGGATGAAAGCCAGCCAACATGTACTTTTAACACATACAACCATCTATATTGTTCTTTTAAAGCATTTAGATTAGTAAACTACTACCAATTTTTTGACAATCATGTTCATGGGTCATCCGGTCCCAACCAGACCAGATCGTTAGACATGCACTAAAATACACAGTGTTGACTCATTAACCCCCCCTTCTCTCCGGCCCAACCGTTTTGCCACTGCTAAGTAACCTTTCTGTCCCGAAAAATTGAGCTTGTACAATCTAAACCAAGCTCCATTTCTAACAATAAAGAACTCTACTCGATAGTCAAATCGTTAAGTACAAGCCTTCTAAATATCTTTACAGCTGCCCAATTTCAAAACAATAAGAGCATACCAAGTACCCGCGAAAAGCTGTTTGAATCTTGATAGACGCTGTCTCCTCCTTTGATTTTCCCGAATACCGAATCAACTCAGCGGGTTGAGCAGACTCAGCAGTAGCCTGACTTGAGGTGGCAGCCACCTCAGCTGCAACCACAGAAGAATGGTTGTTTGGTACATTTTTCACTTCAATCGACTTTGCTTCCTCTGATGGTGGAAGTGGAGGAGAATAACGAGATCTGTTTACGGGTTCTGTAATGGGTACCGAGGGCGTTTCATCCCCGAGCCCTTTTTTCTTTAATTTCTTGAACCAAAGAAAGAAGTTACTGTAATTAACATACCATAATAATGTATTAAATGTCACAAAGTATACTTATAAGTTATATCAAACCTGGCTTTTCTTTTCTTTGGAGTTAGGACTCAAAGCCTTTTTAATGGATGAAAACCAGCCACCTTTCTTCCCCATTATAGTCTCATTCCACAAATAAATTCTCTGAGAACACATCAAAAGAAAATCGTTAGCATATAATTCTTCATTGCATAGTACGATATGCACTTTGACATATAAAGTCAAACTCATCACTCATCAAGTCCAGATTTTGATATGAAATTCCAATTTAACATCACAAAAAAAAAAGTTTCTCTCATTGATAGAATTATAAGTTTCGGTACACTTGGCAGTTTTTTCTTGAAATTTGAAGAACCAGTATCTATTTTAAATCAGAAAATTGTAACCAGCCATATAACTTCAAAAGTCAAACCATAAGTATAATGTTTGAAACTTAATGAGAAATGCTGAAGTCTCAAATTATAACATGGATAACCGATCAATTATTGGTCCCAGACCGACCAATTCCAGACGAGAAAAAGTAAATAGCATAACAGGACTCCGCGTTTATATTACCATCGCAGTAACCTCAAATAAATTTAATAAATCAGCTAAATAATTCTTCAAATTTCAAGAAAAATGGCTAGATCAAAGGCATTATACTAAAGCATAACAAAAACTATATACTAAAAAAAATAAATCCACATTATATATAATTCAAGAAAACACCGAGATCCAATCAATTAAGCAAAACCCAGATGGAAATTAACACCAAAAGCAACAAATTCATCAAAATTAAACACCTTTCATACAAAATGTAGCTAGTTTCATCATTCGTACATAAAAAGCTAATAACTTTAATTCAAGAAAATTAGAAAGAAAAAAGAAAACTTGCCTTTGATTTAAGATCTTCGAAGGATTTTTAATGCTTGTAATTTTTGATCACATTATATTCATGATTATTATAAGATTAAGAACTAATAATAAGTGATAAAAATCAGATCTTGACAAGCAAAAAGATTTCAAATTTATGAGATTCGAGAGTCATGGGAGCTGGGTTTTGCTTTGATTGACTATTGGTGTGCATGTGGGTCCATTTAATACTTTTGTTAATTTTTTTAATGGTTTATTTATTATTATTTTATTTCACTGAAATTTAGTTTATCTTTTTGGGAATAAAAAAGTAAAGTATGTGTCTTTTAATTACTACAGTTTACGTTGGTTATCTCTACTTCACTTGTATGTGAAGATTTCTGTTGTTTTGCTTCTTTTTTAAGGCAAATGGTCCAAAAGGCAAAAGGCAAAAGGCAAAAGTTAGAACCTAACCTTTGTAAATAAAACAAATCAAATGGATTAATTTATAAAATAAAACGAATAAAAAGTAATAGAAAACAAAACGATACTTACATCATAACTTTTATCTATTGATAATCACTTTTGTGTTTTATAATATCATATATAGGGGATCATAAAATATAAAACCGTAAATATAAATAACGAGTATTTTTTATGTCCTCTTCGCAACGGATTTTGTCAAAATTATGAATTACATTGATATGTATTTTGATTGTTAATTTTGTAAGTAAATTTATAAGGTATATATGTTACATTCTTGATTGTCCGGGGTTTGTCATGAAAGATTTTGAAGATGGGGAAAATGAAGAACAAAGCTAGTTTATTATTGCATGTGGGGTTTATTTTTTCCAAAAGGAAAATGATAAATTTACAAATATGTAATGCGTAGTTGTGGTAGATTTATTGATTCATGTGGTTCTCTTTTCAAAAGAATATTTGATGAATTCATTGTATTTTATGTGTATTTTTAAGACACATGTTAAACAATCTCATTATTATATTGAATTAATAAGCATTAAATACATTTGTCGATTATATAGGAAAATACAAAGTTTAATGAATGGACCATAACGTGTGTGATAAAAGCACAAGTTAGTAAAACTCTCTATTTTATTTATAAAAAAAAAAACTATTTATTAAAATCACTTACTACTAGCTAAATAATTGAAGAAACGACATCATTTTCAACAATAAATTTCCATGTATCGAGCTATTGCTGGGAGAAATCAAAACCATTGTATATTTTTGGCTGCAGAACCAAACAAAGATAAGTTCAACTTCATGGAGTTATTTAATGAGAGTTTCAATCTAACTAGCATGGATGTTTAGTCTTGTTTCTGTCTCTTTTGTATGTCTTGGCTGGTTTTTTCCTCCAAATAATTATTGTACATGCAGAATTTTTTTGATCTAACACCTTGCTAGTGACATAATAAAATTGTTTGTTGGCTGTTAAGAAAAAAAAAAATACGAGCTCGTATCTTGTTTGAAAGAAAATGTAATATTATTGTGTGAGTATTTATCCTTTCATTCCTTTAATTAATTTAAGGTAATCAAGAAATTTGTTTGGGGGTGTACATGATCTTTTGCTTTGACAACAGCCAAACTACAAACTTTATAAATTATTATTACGATATAAATGTAGATAACGAGACTGAATTTACAACCAACAAGTTATATGGAGATATTAATATCACTAGATCAATAGTCACTCACGAGATGTGCATGAATCTATATCAAGTCACTTTTGAATCTTATCTACTACTCGTATAGTCGTATGTTTCATATATTGGTTTTGTATATATATACATACATGAAAGTTTCAATGGTGTCTCATGGGTAAGACTCATAAATTTAGTGTTTTACACACATACACATGCTAACAGTTGCATGCCTCTTTATTTTATATTACACTTTTGCCAGAGATTTTTGTGGAAGTAGTTTTTTTATCATACGGTAAAGGAATGACTGTTTACATCTCACCTCCAATACCCCGCCTTTAACGAAATTGGTTATTGTTGCTTTTGTTTTATGTAAACTTTTCATACTCTACATACACTAGACGGAAGCCCGCATGATCCGACGGTGATAGTGGTAGCAGTGATGGTGTGGTAATGGCAGTGACGGGTGGTGGCGGCGGCGGCGACGACGGGTGGTGGGGATGGTGTGGGCGGCGGCGGCGGCGACGATGGGTGGCGGTGACGGTGGTAGCGGCGACAGGCGGCGGCGGTGTCGGTAGCGGTGTCGTTATTATTTAAAAATAATTGATGTCAAAGGGGGCAGTGTGATTGTTTTAAGGGTTGAGGGATGTATATTGTAAATAATAATTATTTTGAAGGGTTGAGTGATTGTTTTAAGGGTTGAGTGATGTATAGTGACAAAATAGAAACTTCGATAGATTAAGAGAATTGGAAGAGAGTTATTAAGGAGTAAGGTAATATTTTAAGGTATATATTTTGAAGTATACACAAAAAAAATTTACAATATTTTTTTTAGCCTCACAAAAAGTTGAGATGTCTATGGAAAAACTGTGTAGCGTTGTTAAATCATTTTAAGTAATTTTATAGGTAACGTTATTATGAATCAATACATAAATAAATAAAAAAAGTTAAAATACAATTCTGTTAATTTTATCGGATATATAAACATGTAGTATACATAAAAAAAAAAATACTCGTAATATTTAATATGACTAATCGTTTTTTATATTTTTAAAAAATGTATTTATAGAACTTTACAATCGTTATAACAGAAAGAGTTAGTTATAAGAGAAAATATTGTAATTTATCGATAGCTTTTGTCATAAAGGAAATCTAGTTCACGTTTCACTCCTGCACTTCGTCGTCACTTGTGATCGATCCACTTTCCAATTGTTGTTTTTTTAAGAAATAATGCATGTGTGGATGAGATTTGTCCCCTTGTCCTTTTTAAAAGGGGTGTCCTCAAATTAACTTTCCTCTACAGATATATAAATCCACACGAATTCCACACATTTACAAAGTATACTATCAAAAAACGTAAATCCGCGACTTATAAGGCCGTTCACTATCCTCAAGCCGTGGCCCTCATCGTTACTCGTCATGCATGACAGCCTTAGGCAGCAGCCCATTGTGGGCCGGTCGTCATCATCATCCGTCTTTTTACGAAATGTCATGACGAGTTTATTTATATGTATGTGAGTGTTATTAATATTTTTTTATTGGGGATGAGGTGAAGATGAGAGTATGATAGGGAGGGGGTAGTTTTTTGGTATGTCTTGAAGAAAGAAAGCTGATGTGACAATCAAGACGAGGGGATGACGGCGTCAAGATAGAAAAGACCTAAATAGATAGATTAACTATCAAACATACCATAAAAGAGTCAACGCTCAATGGTCCAATTGTTTTAAGCTAGTGAGAATGAATTTGAATTTGCCTTATCCATGAGAGGGAACGAGACTTATTTAAACTATTATATAAAAATTATATATGTGAAATGACCATTATGTCTTTCTTACATACTTACACCATTTATCTCCTGACTCCTAAAATACACACTACCTCATTTACATCAATTATTTTTCCATCAATTACCTAAATTACTCGCTGTCACCACCACCACCACCAATCGGTGCCACCACACGCCGCCGCCGCTGCCGCATTGCGCGGGTACCCCTCTAGTTTCTATAAGTTTTGCTTCATTTACTTAATTATTTCTTGTCAACCTTCCAACATGTATCAAAAACTCTATTCAACTACAGAATAATCTGAATTTTTATATTTTTTTTATTTTTTATATGTCAAAAAATTGATGATCAAGATAGTTAATACTCATATATGACATAAACATACATGTATATGCATATAGTAACGTTAAAATATTCACTCTTCTAGTTTAAACGGCCGAATTTGCTTATTATTTAACTTGATATACAATGGTCAAAGTGTCTCTACAATCTTTAGCAAAATAAACAAAAATGAATACTTGATCAAATCAACTAAACCTAATTGTATAATATCAAAATGAAGAGTGAATTATTATACATTTTTGTTTTTTATTTCCTTTTCTAATTAAGCTTTAATTAGTCTTGGAATGTGAAGATTCCATAGCATAATCTTGGAGCAACCATCTTGTGGGATCCCCTTCAGTTTCGTTTCCTCTTCAAGGACTTCTTCTTTCACAAACTTTATAGAATTCTGCAGATTTTAAAAAAAAAAATATTGTAGCACATGTAAAATAGATATAGAGAAAAACATACCAAAAGCTATGCAACATTGTACATACTTTGTGTTACAAAAACATATTCTTTGTTGTTATTGTTTGTTTCTTAAATATATATATTTATATATATAGATAATAGATTATCATATATTCGTATATTGCATGTTAGTAGCATACAAATGATTATAATAAAACATCGATAAACAAAAAGTGATACATCTGTAAATCATTTTTTTTTCCCGTCAAACATCATCAAATATGTTTTAAAATATTATACTTTACAATATTGTATAACACGTTTGATAGTGTACGATTAAAAAAGAGTTTATATATCATCTCCCATAAACAAAGTACATGTCTTGACTATTCAGTGTCGGTCCAAACTTTTTGGTGGCCCTAAGCGGGATCAAATTTGGGGGCCTAGTTTATTAACATACGAAATAAAGTAAACAGAAAGGGGGGAAAAAAGGAGGAATTTTTTAAAAGGAAGACTGGAAATGATAAAATATACAAAACATTAAGTCCAAATATACAAAACATTAAGTCCATTATGTAAAATATGAGGGCCCTAAACTTTTGGGGGCCCTAAACGGATGCTTAATTTTTTAGTTAATAGGGCCGACCTTGTGACTATTATGCATCAAATCTAGTAACCAACACATGTACGATGTATCACAAAATCATATTTATTTGTGAATTTGTGAATTATTAATTCTGTGTTGATAGTAATATACCAAACCAGAAAAGGAAATAACTTACAACGAAGTTATCAAATTAAATATGCTACTATGATTTTGACAAGACAAATAATATAAATCATAATAATGTATCTCATGAGTTGTCTTGCCTCTTGGGATGTAAGCCTATTCTTAACTCATCGTATTTAAGATTGTTTCGAGAGTAATGCAGGTATTATAAAAAATTTATCG
>JAOEHQ010048389.1:0-21176 GCA_025447715.1 Asclepias incarnata
AACAAGAAGATCGATTTAAAACGATCTTATGAAACTTTCTTTGCAAAGCCCAATGAATCTCTTGATGACACTTATAATATATTTAAATGTCATCTAGATGATATGACAAATGCGGATATTGTCATTGATGCTTATAATATATTTTTTAATATGTTTTATAATATATTTTTACATATATATATAGAAAGTATTTAACTTATTTTATAATTTATTTTTACTTTTTTTTATAACATTTTAATAATGATAAAAAATTTTAATAAATTTTGTATAAATGACTAATAAAAAGTTTTAGAAAATGTTATAATTTTTTTTACAAAAATTTTACAAAGGGTAAATTTTATAAAAATTTTACGTATTTATATATAAATTTTACATAATTGAAGACCATATTATATTAAAATATATTTTAAAAAATTTAAAATTTTTTTATTAAACATATATATATACATAATATATAATAGAAATAATAATAATAATAATAATAATAATAATAATAATAATAATAATAAATAATAATAAGAATAATAATAATAATAATAATAATAATAATAATAATAGGACAAACACAACTAATAGGAGAGAGAAAAACACAACACATGCTAAAGGTCTAGTCGGGTTACTAAAAAAGCTGGTCGGTTTACCAGGCCTCCTGCTAAATTGTCAAACACTCAACATGCGTTATGATTATGATACGACCAATTCGAGATCGTGAATCTCTTAAGAAGAACAAAAAAACAAGAAACTAGATAAGATAAGTCTGTAACTTCAGGTCGAAAAATGCTATTTTTCTCTTCATTCTCAAACTGAATGCAAAATTACATATAAATAGGAAATGGAAAACATGCCTACTATAGTACTACCGATTAACTTGAATAGTTGCCTACTAACTCTTAAATCAAAGAAATAATGCATGCATGAAAGTGGGAGAACATGCTAAAAACCTAGCCTAAATCAAGGAAACATGATGCCAGTGATGAAGCTAGGATTTGAGATTAAGGGAGTCGGTTGCTTGATTGAGAGGGGGCGATTAGAGAAAGTAATGTTAATTTAACCTTTAGAATTAAAACTTAAATAAAAAATTATGTTAGTTGGAAGGGCTAAGTACCCTCTAGCCCCCTAAATTGTCATGAGATGTGTTGCTAACAAAGAAACTGTCAACACATGTGATGGTAGCCCCATGTACCGCTAGCCCCAAGTACGTATCATATTATGTGAACATGTGTGTATATGTCATGTAACGATGTATGAGTTTGGTTAAAAGAAAATATATTTATAAAAGATTATGAGGAAAAGTTGTCTTAGTTTGACATAATGTCATTATTTAGTAGTGATTTGGATAAGCAATAATACATTATTGACAATTTGTGTCTTTGACAGTTAATGAAAACAATGTGATGTTAAATGTTAGAACTTTAAGGAACATTAATCACGAAAAGATCGTCTAAAAGATTTTAGGGACGAGGTTCCAATACAACATGTCAACTTATGCAATTGACTTAAGAAAATAATTATAAAGTTTTGAATGTAGATTTGAGTTTAGAAATTGTAGAAGCAGTGACGGAACTTAAACTCTTTTTTTGGAGGGGCCAAGATAAATTTTGATGTTTGTATGCATAGCATATTAAACATAACTTTGCATAGCATATTAAACATAACTTTACGATTATTTTGTATATTTAATTTATTGATATACTCATAATTACTTTTAATTCTATATTTATATAAATAAACATATACTATACACTAAACTGGTTAAGTATATATTTCTTATAAAGTTATAAGTGATGTTAAAGTTATATATTATATATACTTGTATAATATATCATCATGTATTTGGTGGTTTAGTATTAGGAAAACTATCAATGAAATGGATAGTGGTTTAGTACTAGAAAAATTATTAATGAAATAGATAAAAAAAAAAAAGAAGGCTGGGGCCTGGGAGTTTTGAACCTCTGCCAAACAAAACATAGAAACATGTTGTATCAGGGAACTTAACCACTTGGACTATTTGGAATTTTGTTTATCATTTTGCCAAATCTAGTATATATATGGCTAATCACTGGACATTTTGGGAGGGCCAGGACCCCTCCCTTCCCCTACTAAGTTCCGCCCATGCTGAAAATGTAATTAGTTTCGGGCATGTGTTCAAAATATGAACATGTGTACAGAGATGCAGGTTGCTGTTATAAAATTTTATTTCTAATGTTGCAGGAGAGAAATAAATACCCCATTAGGAGTGAATTTCATGCGATACAAGTATTTCTAGAACATTTCATTGTCATGCATTCTTGTGCTGCCCAATTGAAAGCCAAAGATGCTAGCATTTTATCATTACTCAAAAATCTTTGGTTACCCAATGACTGGCAGTCTTCCCATACAGTAATAAGGCAAAACAAAGAAAAATTCATTTACTTACCAGACTCCATCCAAGTTTGATTTAGTTCATTGCAAGCCTGTAAAAAGAAAACTGGGTTAGCTACAAAATCCTCGGTAAGAAAGAAGACAAAAATCAACCACCAACTATCTATAATAAACTAATAAAGCACACAAAAATGAAGCAAATAAGGGTGAGAAAGCCTGAAATAAATCTGACAACAATGGCACCACTCTGACCTGATTTACAACCATCCTTGCTTCATAATTATCTACACAGCTCAACACAAGATCCACTCCGGTGCCTTCTTTCTCTTGACGAAAAGATTTGTTTGTGAGACTTGCAACGAAAGTTTCAAAGCCTTGAACTGTTGTAATGTTTAGCGTAAAGCTCTGACAATAGTGGGAAAAAAATGGAGGTAATCTTTCTAATCATTTCCGTGTAAATAGATGGAATAATAATAGTGGTTTAAGAAATGTCGTATCAAATAATACAATATTGAACTTGTATCATCATATGCCTATATAATCTAAATTTAAATATATTTTATATATTAGAATGAACCACTCATGAGTCCACTTATACATCCACCTAATCCAGAATTACAAACTTAGGCAACCAAACAATAGAGCAAACTGGACCCGTCGGGCTCAGCATAACGTTTTATAACAAGGTTAAAACATAAGGAGCTAATATGAAAAAATGTTCCTTTAGACATAAGTATCAGAAGCAGGCTAATTCTTACACATTTGTGTTTAGATTTTTAAGGTCAATATGTTTAGTTACATCAACTGTTAAGACAGATACTGTGCTGCAGTGGACATACCTCAAGAACAACGTCCGGGTTTATTTCAGATAAAGTTTGAACAGCAGCATCAGTCTTGGTCATACCGACCTGAGAATTATGAAACCAATATTAGCAATATTAACAACTTACGCAATCTAAAACTTAATTAGAAATAGTAAAGTCCGTAACTTTGTTTGCAGATAAGAGTATAAAAAAATATTTTTGACTTTATGAAAAGAACCACAACTTATACAAGATCGTTTTACATCCCTGAGAAAAGAAAATGGCAATCATTTAACCACACCTGATCAGGACGAAAAAATAGCCTATTCATGTTAGCCAACTCCACTGTATCATAATCATACAACAAAAGACGCCCTATACCACATCTTGTAAGCATTTCGGCAGCGACACTCCCCACCCCACCAATACCCTGCAAGAAATGTGATGTTAAGGGATTACAAATAGATGCAACAAAACATAAGCCAAAACTCAACAAAATATCTATGTTGTGATTGTAATAGAAGTGACAGTTTAGTGCAAAGAATGATAAAGTAGAAGGAAAAAAAAACGAAAAAGATGGGTTCAGTACAGACAACTATGGCAACTGAAAAGTCCCGTATTCTTTCATAATTGTCCACAATGCCCATCCTCTGCAGCGCCATGAGCCTACTATAAGGGTTGCTATCTACAACCTCTGCACTCATATCCTGACATCAAATCAACAGTATAATCAATTACTCTAACAATCACTTTATTGAAAATTAATCGCAACCGGGTATAGATGTAGACAAAACCTTGACTTTCGTACGGCGAGTTGGTCCACCCATTGCAAGACTAGCAAGGTTTTCTACACGCAACATAATCTGGCAGGACACAAGTCATATTAATAACCAAGAACAACTAGATAGGATTCTTCATTGCACACAAGTCCTCATTTTTAAATACACTAGCTTCAATTTAATTTATTACTGCAATCCTAAAATTCACTCATCAACTGATTAGTTAATATTTACAATTAATAATAATAATATATAAATAAATAAAAATCCTATAAATTAAAAGAAAAAAAAAGTTACTAGGGCTTATGTAAAGCATTAATATTAAATAAGACAGAGCCGATTTGATCCTGACGATCAAACGAATTACATGCAATTTAAGTAATCAATGAGTTGAAAGACAGTTACTTGATCGATGGAAGAGTGGCGCGATGGATCAGGCAATGAAGACTTTAGGTTTTGCAGATCGTTTAACATCGCTTTCAATTCGACCTCCATTGCCGGTGGCTTTTGATTCGATTCAATTAGTGCGCGTGAAGAGCTGCCGAGATGGATCCGGCAATGAAGTCTTTTGACGTCTGTTTTTCTGTTTCTCACTACTTTTTTACTAAACTGTTTTATTTTTCTTTTCTTTTTTTTTTTTTGTTAAAAAAATCTATCTATACACAAATCTCTCTCTTCTCTTCCCTACTCTTATGCAATGTTTTAAATACCGGTAATACCGGTACTGGTCGGTCAGCCGGTACAATTAACCCCGATATTTTCTCGAAATTTTCACTGTTGGTAATACCGGTACTGGGTACTTGGCCGGTATGACCAAAATACCGGTATTTAAAACATTGCTCTTATGATTAAAAAAAATAAAAACTAAATAAATACTACTATCAACCTAATACTCTAGTCAAATAAGCAGTTAGAATTTGGCATGGAAAAAGAAAAAAAATCCGGTTACGTAGATATATCTGAGTCAAAAAATAACTTGTCATCCTCAAATTATCCAAACATGAAAAACCTAATTCAATTACTTTTTCTATAGTTATTGACCATCTTATATCTAGTTGAAAAAAAGGAGAACAATAATGAAAATAAATTATGAAACTTAAAGACAAACATCATTTAATAAATAGAAATATGATGTATTAATTATAAATTTTTAAAATTCACGTAAACACACTAATTTTGAAATATAATAATGAGTAAATTATTATAATTCAAATGAAATTATAATAAAAGTAAATAAATATCATGAACAAAATGAAAAGAAAATTCATACACTTGTTATATAACAAGTGATTGCATAAACAAAACACATAGGAAGATGTATTTTTTTTAAAAGGTAAGTATTATTCACAATTACATCCACCAATTTGCGAAATGTAAAAAACGGGTACAAATACAAGCGTTACATAAAGTTAAATGAATACCAATCTTCCTAACTTATTTCTCTATTTCTTGTTCTATTTCTGTACCACAAGAACCCAAGTGATTTAATATCAAGAAAGTTTTTCTTGATGCAAACTCTAATGCTAGAGAACATCTTCTCATTAATTGAATGTCGGTCCTTAAATTAAAGCTGATAGGTTGAGTTTAAAATATTTTGCACTTCTAGATTTTGGCCAAGTTTTCAAAATTGACTTTGGATAAATGAATTTCAAATCAAATATGAGTTTTGGCAAATGTTGATATAGTTATAACTTATAACTGATTCATAAAATTTTGTCAAATCCTTAAATCTCGAGACTTTTACTTAGGAATATAACCAAACTAACTGTTCATAACTTTTTCACATCTCCAACTCTTTTTGTTTTAGTTACAAAATTTATAGCACATATAATATAATATATTTTTGAATTATGGAAACATATGATTATATCTATTTATATGTTGATAATAACATATAACATATTTAGTGTGTTGTACATCATATACATCTCAATAATTTTTTACTTAATATTTAAAAGTTGTAATGTCACAAATATTAAGAAATAAATGTCTTTAAACAAAAGATCTTGTTTGTCAAAGATATCTTTATATTGCATTTATAATTAAATTATTTTATCTAAGTTATTACATGTTTTAATACATTTATGAATACTTGTTACATAAGCTATAAAATACCATCCTATCAATGTTGTATAAAATTAACATTAACATATATTTACATAAATTTTGGATTGAGATTTTTAAAGCAATATATTTCTTAGTAATTAACAAAGTAATTAGAAATGATAATTATAATTATCTAAATATTATTTTAAGATAACTTAATGGACATTTATTTGAGATATTTAAGGGGACACGTTTTTTACACTAAACAAACACGTTATTAATATTAAGACATGGATATACATAAGTACAACTGTTTGATACATAAAATCTATTTTTTTTTATACATAATTAAAATATGTAAAAGTCCTCTCACCAAGACGATAACCTCCGTTTAAGGCCGGCCAAAACGGAAAAGTAATCCCGGAACACAATTCTCTCTCTCACACACACACACTCACTGTCTGTGTGTGTAATTGTAACAAAATAAAGTAACGGAATCATCAATTGCTTATCAAGCACACAAACACATCCATTTCACACACAGTTATTCCGTTCACCGTCCAACCGCCGTGTAACAGAAATTAGGCTTATTTAATAATAATAAAAAAAAATTATACATACAACACAAAATATCTATATCTATATCTATATATATAAATATATTAGTTTCCGGTGATGGCGGCAACAACAGAAGGACAAGATAGAGTGTTAGCGACAGCTCAGCAAATTGTAAAATCGCTAAATATGAATACAAAAGCAACAGAAGATATGATGTTAATTTTATCACAATTTGATAACCGTTTATCTAATATCACCGATTTTATGGATTCCGGTACCGCCGATGATGACGTCACCTTCACCGAACAGTTTGAACGCGCTGAGAAGATCATTCTACGGTATGGTGATTCCGGTACCGGTGAATCGCCGGAAGACGATGCATCGGTGACGGCGATGTCGTCGGAGTATTTGACTGCCATTGATTTGATGATACAGCTGACGGAAAAACTAAACGTTGATGAAACGGAAGAACGAAACGACGACGTTTTGGATCGAGCTGAGAACGCTATTCAGATCGCTATGTCGAGGTTAGAAGATGAATTTCGTTGTATTTTGATTCGTAATACTGTCCCTTTAGATGCTAATGAGTTGTACGGATCGGTTCGCGGTTCAGTTTCGGCTTCGCGGTCGTTCGGCGATGCTGAAACGGAACCGAAATCGGCTGGTGGTTCTGTAACGGTTCCGCGTGCGTTAGGCGGAGCCGGATCGGAGACTGAGGATGAAACGGAGAGTTTTGGACATGATGTGTTGGATCAGGAAGGGAGTAGTTTGCATCATGAGAGAGGTGCGAGTTTAGAAGGTGATGTGAGTGTTGATTTGATTCGTTTTGAAGCTATTGATGAACTTAAAGATATTGCGGATAGAATGATTAGGTCCGGATATGAGAAAGAGTGTTGTCAGGTGTATACTAGTGTACGCCGTGATGTTTTGGACGAGTGTTTGTCAATTTTAGGTGTGGAGAGAGTTAGTATTGAGGAGGTGCAGAGGATTGAGTGGAAACGTTTGGATTTAAAGTTGAAGAAATGGATTGAAGGTATTAAGGTTGTGGTTAGGGTTCTGTTGTTTGGGGAAAAACGTTTGTGCGAAATGATATTCAGTGAGTCGGAAACGATTCAGGAGATTTGTTTTGTTGAGACGGCGAAAGGTTGTGTGATGCAGTTGTTGAATTTTGGCGAGGCAGTTGCGATTAGTCAGAGGTCGTCAGAGAAACTGTTTAGGATTCTTGACATGTATGAGGTTCTTGTTGATGTTTCGCGAGATCTAGAAGGTTTGTACGCAGATGAATCTGGTGAATTGGTTTGCAGTGAAGCTAAGGGAGTTTTGAGTGGTTTGGGTATGGCAGCGGTTGGGACTTTTGTGGAATTTGAAAACGCTGTCAAAGCTGAAAGTTCTAGGGCTGCACAGGGTGGCGATCTTCACCCAATCACGCGTTATGTTATGAATTATTTGAAGTTATTGGTGGATTATAGTGAAACGTTGAATACCCTCTTGCCAAAAGGTGATCATCTTGAGCTGAATTCTTCACAGTTAAATGATGGTGATGGTGTCGATACTATATCCCCTATAGCACTTCGTGTGCAGTTACTGATCGCTTCTTTGGAGTCAAATATCGACGAAAAGTCAAGATTATATGAAGATAGTGCAATGCGATACATTTTCTTGATGAATAACATCCTTTACATTGTTCAGAAAGTTAAAGAATCAGAGCTTCGGAACCTTTTGGGTGACCAGTGGATCCGTAAACATCGTGGTAAGATTCGCCAATGGCACACGAGTTATCTCAGAGCAGCATGGAGCAAGGCGTTGCTGTATTTGAAAGATGAAGGGATTAGTGGGAGCTCAACTAGTGCATCCAAGGTGATTCTTAAAGAACGATTTAAAAACTTCAACGCTTGTTTTGAAGATATTTATAGGACACAAACACTCTGGAAGGTTCCTGATGAGCAACTCCGGGAAGAACTTAGAATATCTATATCAGAAAAAGTCCTTCCAGCATACCGTGCGTTTTTAGGGAGGTTTGGGAGTCAACTAGAGGGTGGAAGACATGGCGGGAAGTATGTCAAGTATTACCCTGATGACTTGGAGAATTACCTTTCGGACTTATTTGAAGGGAAACCTGTTGTTATGAACCACATGAAAAGAAAAAGTACATAGGTACGTCTTCTGCTTCAAGGTCACCACTTATAAGTTTGCACACATCCTAAAACCCATCATGATGAGTTGCTGTTTCTCATCACTGGGTTTTGGTTGAAGGTTGTGATTTGCCTACAGTTACATACTGTAATAATTTGGTTCATGTATTGTTTATCCTTCTATATGTGTTAGTTATAGAGTGGTTTGTGCGTTCATTATTATGAATGCATTAATAGTTGAATCATAACTGTTACAGCTTGTAAACTAGTTTTAGGGTTTGGTAATGTTATCTTTACAGCTTTGTTTATATTCTTCTTTGTATTTAAGTTGTCTAAAGTCTCTCCCTTTTAGCTGATAGCTATATAGGATTGTTCTAATATATTGTTATGAGTCTGAAGGTAGATGCTCACAGTCTAAGTGATAGGCTAGCTAATCTTTTTCGTGTTATCGTGTGTGTACAATGTACAGGTTTGAGACTTGTTAACATTTTTCTGCTGATCAAATAAAGATTAGAAATTTATAGGTAACAGAGCTCTGATCCCGTGACTGAAACATTATTTAAAAAGCAGAATCTAAGAATATATTTCTTGAAATATATTTTCTTGCTCTTGTTGACAATACGGGCATATTAAAATGAAGGCTATAATGTTCTTTATGACCCTGAGGTACGACTATTAAAGAAAGTTATTATCTATTTAAAGTTCAACCCCTGAGTCATCTAGCGATCTAGATATAAAGTTCAACTTTTGTTGTTTCACTGCCAGCATCATGAACATGCATCCCTAATAAATTGAATTGTAAGCGTTCCCGATTTTGACTTTTTTATTCCATAAATGTCCACTTAGTACATCGATGCAGTTAGCGTACTATAAGCTGACTTCCGCCTTTGCTGCTAAAACTGCTCCATCTCGATTTAGTACAAGTACTATAAGTATTTGCTACCACTTCCTGTTTTTCATGAATTTACAATAATGCTCTTTAGTACAAATGTGGGATCTTATGGTTCATTCGTACAAACCTTTTGGAATTTCCTTTTCCAAGATAATGCAATTTGATTCTTATTATAACAAGAATCCACACAGAAATGACAAATCATAACTAATCGTCCTCTTAGCTGCCAAATATAACCTTTCGTTTCTCATAAGATTTGGATCCAAAAAGCTGTGTTTTGGTGTATATTCCAAATATGGCTCTAATTCCAACACTTTGACACTCTGTTGCTAAGCATCAATACTTTAGTAGCTAGTTTACCAGCCCTGGGAACTTGTGACAGCACAATGAAGAGGTCTGATATAAAAAAGAAGTTATCTGCATCTATACCCACCCAAATCGTTATGAGAAACTACTAAGTTTGCCATTAATAGATTGTCGGAGATAAAATGTACACTGTTGACTAATTGGTCACTGGATTCTAACCTGTACAGGGAAACACTCCCTGCATTTAAACATTTCTCAATTTAAAAATAATTTTGAAATGCAGCATGAGCTTCCATACCCTGGAAAGTTGAGGTTCTAGCTTTCCCTACCAGATTTCTGTGATACTTTTTTCAGCTTCTACATGTTTCCTTTAACGGACTCATTCTTAATGTGAGCTTGAGGTCAACGTAGACTTTTTTGTGCAATATGTATGCTTCAAACCCGGATGGCCGGATGTTATTAATCATATATATTTAAGGGCAGTGTCTTTCAATTGCTTCAATTTGTGAGCTTCAGCCTGGTTAGTTCAATGGGTCTATAAGATGAACTGGAAGAAACTTTAGGCTTTCTAGCCATTAGGCGTGATCCATAAGATTTTGATAGGTCCTGTCGGGTTTTATTTTAATAGCTTCAGCCACCATTTGACAGCATTTTGTGTATGGTTTGTTTGTGTTGAAATCCAGCAGTCTCCAACCCTTGTTTCCTACTGCATAGTTCGCTTTCACAGAATATCAGTTATCTGCTATTACTAGTGAAATGATAAATATCAACCTGGAGTTTCACTTGAACCCCTCCCAACCCACTCACCACAACACACGCATGCATACACAGGAAAAGACAGCTTTCCATTATGATTCTTGATTTGCTGGTTAAAGGTGATGTCTGTTATGTTCAGCCAGGAGTAGGCTTTACATTTTTTTCAAAAACCATTGATGGGCATAACCTCCGCATTTCTGTTGATGGTTTCTTTGTTCGTTATTATGGTTCTTTATTCTACAATCTTGTTAGCATTCCTTATGGTGTTTCATTGTCAAATAGAAATTAAAAATAAAACCAAGGTATTTTTCTAATGTATGAGCATGGCTGTAAACTAGTTTAGGGTATGCTTGGTTGGAAGGGAATGGTGGGTAATGCAATGGACAGTTAAATAATTCCCCTCAATTTGTGCTTCACAACCCTTTTTTAGCCAAAGTATTATAGCCTGCCAAATATTATCATTATCATTACCTATCTTCTAAACCCCTCAACCAAGCACCCCCCTTACTTAGTCGAACAGCGCTCGTGTTAGATGATGTTGGGCTAAGGTTGAACTTGACTTTGCTGTCTGTTTATGCTTGACTTTGGTTTTATGAAAGATTAAACGAATAGCTCAAGGTTCTTTATGACAGGTATGTTTAATAAAATCAAGTTAATTCAAGTTCAAGTCAAAAGTATTATCCGATCCTAACAGACATGGAACCAGCTCAACGCAAAAATGTGTCAACTTGTGATTCTGTGAGGATGGAGTTGACAGTTACTCCGTTACAATGAAACTTGCAAATAAGGTGCAACCACCCTGTTATATGGGAAATCCATAGCCGTCATCAAAATTAGTATCGAATTCATAACGTCATTTGTGACAATATGAATGTGTTCTAGAGGAGATTCATGATAGTAATTCGATAAGTACCAAATAAGATATTAAGCCAAAGAAAATGAATTATGTTCTTGGAATTTGATTATCTAGAACAAACAAAAGAGAAATATCAGAACGAAGAAAAAACTAGATAAGATTTCGATGCCAAATATTGTAAAACTTATTATGCGACTTTGGCAGTTCACCTTCAAACGACCCTTTAAAACAAAAAGATTATAAAACAAAGCACAAGATCAAGTCCAACAAAATCAGTCACCCAAACTCATTATTCTGATATATACAAGACAATCTCAGACAGTCTCTTGTTAAAAGCAAGCCTGAATACAAAACTCCACTTAGCGATACAACGAGTTAAGTGAGCAGAAAATACTTGTGGTTAAACTCGACTGTTGGCAGGTAACGGCAAGACACCATCAAAGAAGTCACCAAAGTAACCACGAGGCTCGTGTACGATCCTTGAGATTATATCTCTAAGCGTTATCAGCCCTTCAAGATTACCTTCTTCGTCCAACACATATATACGATGGATCTCTTTTGAATCAAGCTTCGTGATCACATCTTTAAGTGTATCTTCTTTTCTACAAGTGACCATCCCACTTACCAAAGGTGATGCCTTCTGATTCTCCTCTAGGTACCTTTTAACCGATGTTACAAAGTTCTTGGCGGTGATGGATCTGCAGTCACAATTCCATGACCATATGAAAAAAATGGATGATGAAATCCGGAGGTGATAATTTCAACCCATTTTCCTAAAAAGGGTCGATGTGACAGTGTTTTATCTCCCACGAGTCAAAAGAGAAAAATTTAAACCTAGGCTAAAGGTGAAACAGGTCGAAACTTACGCAAGGTGTATTCCAACGCCCACAACCCTCTTTATTGTTCCCTTTATAAGATAGTATGATTTATCTAATCATATTTAATACACTAATGATTTAAAATTCAAAAATCTTGGAGAGAAAAGGACCAGTCAACCGAACCTTGCCAGACCTGTTTGATCTTGAATAAAAAGTTGTCATTTTGACCCATAACAGGACCCTATTCGTTTTCCCACCTCTACTGACATCTGGTGTAACAAACTATCGAGACTCCTGTTTCTTTTAATGTGGTGATAATGTGAACATTATGAATGGCAAGAAGTTCATGTAACGAACCTGTAGTCTTTGTAAATCTCCGGGGCAATTAGGAGGAACTGAATGTCTCGGATGCTTATATTAGCAACTGGCTTTCCATCACTAACCACCGGTAATCCACCAACTCCCTTCTCCCTCATGAGTCTAAATGCTTGCAGCACCGGTTCATCCTCATCTACCTGCAGAAACAGTTAGCAGATGTCAGATACAAATGCGAAAGAAATTCCAACGAATAGAGCTTTTTACCTTAATAACTTTATTAGCGTTCATCAGGGGAAGACCAAGCTCACATATCTTCTTAGATCCCCAGCTATTGAACCAGTGTTGATCGGCACATTCCTCCAACATGTGGATTACAGCAGACTGAGTGATGATGTTGTCTATCTTCTGGTCCCCTGCATCAACTACAGGGACACTCTTCATTCTATACTTGGAGAGTAGTAAAAGCATGGTCAGGAAGGAGTTTGACGTCTGTAATGCGAGAAATGGCGCCCAACGAAATGATCCTGATATATCTTTAACCTGCATTTTTATTTATAAAGTTATTTCAGATAAACGAAGAAGGGAATGCGTACACAACGCCATTTAAAAAGTTAGCAACAAGACCTTTGTATTTTTATAGAAATCAGTGGAAGTTAACAACTCAAAAAAGTTTCCAGCAGTCTTGGGAGATCCAGGCTGCGAACTTCTATATCTTGGAGACGACATCCCATTAGCTGCTGCAACAACAGCAGGTCCCATACGGTTGTCTAATGCGCTAGAAAATAAGCCAGACTCATCTAACCCAGCATTCTTATCTGACTGTACATGTAACGTGAGAATATCAATAACTTATCAATTAATTTGGCGAACAAAAAGAAGTATTTCATCGGATATCAGTTATTGAATAAAAAGAGCGAGGTAGCGAACCTGAAGCAGAATCCACGCGACAATGCCTGCAAACTCCACCATCCCAATATACCTATCAATCCAACTAGCATCCTCTGGTGCATCAACATCCACAACAGGTGCACTCAGAATTTTATTTTGGGAGAGCAAACGAACAGCTTCGCCAAGACTGGTATCCGACTTTATCTCAATTACTGAACAATAAATTTACATATCTTAGATCAGATCAACAAAATGATGACAGCATACGATAAATAAATACAAATACGTTTATTACTAACACACTAGGAATTTCTAATACAACAAAACCATCTATTTTGACAGGGATAGAAAAATAAAATTCTAGTTACTATAAAATATCTGATATAATAATAATAATAATATTAATAATCCGTAGTCAATATGAAGTCAATTAATTTTCTGATATCCCAAAATCGACACCAACAATAATAGTAAGTATCAATATCTGCAGAAATTAAAAATCAGCATAATAAAATTCAACATATATGTGGAACCGATCACAGACACACTCAATGGTACGTACAGATGATGATCATATAATAAATAAATAGAATTTGAATCTCAACAAATAGCGATCAATCAATATACATAAATATATAATTAATGAAAACTAAAAACAAGAAAGAGATCATGATATATTTATACACATATATAGATATAGAGATAGATATATGTATATGTAGGTGTGGGTGTGAGAGAGAGACCTTGTGAAGGGGGGGCGTGAGGAAATTCGGAAACAGGAATACTTTCGAAACAAGCGTTGAGCTTCTCGGTAGGTGTGAGCTGTGCTTCCTGGATATCCCACAGCTCCTCCACTTCCATTCCTAACTTCGCCTCTGGACTCCTTGGACTACCTCCTTCTTCCTTCACCATCTTTCCCTCTCTCTCTATAACTAATTAACTAACTTTACCTCTAACTCTGTTAACAACGGAAGACGTACGATCGATATTGATTCACTCTCACTCTAAAACTCTCTCTCTCTCTCTTTAACTCACACTCTTTCTCTCTCTCTCTCTACAGTTTTTTTTTTTTTGGTTATATCATGCAAAAGGAAAGTATGATGATAGTGATGAAAAATTAAAAGAAAGACTAACTAAATATAATACTACTTCGTTTTGTATTATTGACGCACAAATATCTAATCTAATCTAATGAATAAATGGGGGACTATATGTTGGGTGAACCGTCGATTGATTAGATATATATCACACGTGGAAGGTCAGGATGGGAGTCAAAGATGTTGACCGTGTATTGCTTGCTTATCCGTTTGGAACATGATCCAAAATATATATTTTACTTTTATTTAATAAATCAATCGACATCGACATCAAATGATAAAAGGACACATATTTATATATAGATTTATTTCCGATGATGATGATGATGATTATGATTTAATCATGTTGGCAATGCGACAGATGTTTTCTAAGGCCGGTCACATCGGTAGTTTTCTCACCTTATTCTCAAACTTTTTCTCCTTGTTCTCAGAAAACCAATATTACTATCTCCTCGTTCTGGCCTCGTTCTCAAATTCTCCCCAGAACACCGATGTCACGGGCTCGTTCTGGGCTCGTTCTGGAATCCTCATTCTCCCCAGGAAAAGCTTTGTTCTCAAAAAGTTTGTGGGCCCCCTAATATCATGTGTGTGTATGATGTGACTTATCTGTATATATATATATATAATAATAATAATAATGGTGTATGATGTGGTGATGATGTGGAAGTGAGAGAAGTTGAGAATTTGGTGGTATGGTTGGTAGGGGGTAAATTCTGAGTAAATTCTGGGAGGAAGGAATGATGTGGCGCTGATGTGACGGTGAGAATTTGAGAATTTGTGATAATGAATGGGAGAGGCCTTACAAAGTTTACACGAAGTCAAAACTTCACAGACAAACAAAGTACAAAAACAACAACAACATGTCTTTCCAACTCATCATAATCTTCTTTTCTTGTTAGTCAACTTCAGCACGCAACCATCAATCATTTCATCATATCATATTCTCCATCACAATCTTTATTTTCACCTTTTTATTAACTAGTATTATATTCGAAACTATATATAAACAAAAAAATGGAACTCATTCCATACTCTGATCCAAACACCACCACCACCTCACCACCGTGGCAAGACATGTTCCGGTCAGCTTCTACCCTCAAACCACCATCTCCACCACCACAATCCACCACAAAAAACACCCCAGATGATCAAAAAGATTCACCATCATCATCATCATCTTTTTCAGGTGACCAACATGTACGTTTAGCATTATATATTGCCATGGCACATGCTGGCTTAGCTTTTGCTATATTTATACTTTATGGTGTTTGTAAATTACTTGAAGAATATTTAAGGCCTATTTTATGGGCTGTTCTTTGTTCTATTCCACTTAGAGGTATTCAACAGACCCTTGTTTTGTTTTGGACTAAACCTTTAGAATTAGGCCTTGTTGATACTATATTTGCTATACCTGTATCTATATATAATGTTTTTACTGGGACATTGGTTGATGTTAAAGATTTGTTGTATAGACTTGTTTGGGTTAAGAAGGATAGAAAACCGAATCGAAAGAGAACCGGGTTTTCGATATTGTTAAGATGGTTGGTGTCTTTTTGGGTTTTTGTTATGGCTTATGAATATTTTGGTGTTTTTGGTGGTGTTAGTTTGTTGGGGTTGGGCTTTATGTTTACTTCTAGTAATGTGAAGTCTAGTTTGTCGGTTATTTCTTCGTTTTGTGGTGGTCGTCGTGAACAAAGTCGTTATACGGGTTTTTTAACGAAAGGGGTTTTGAAAAGGTTGGAGACCATTGTGGCGATCGGGTTGATTTTTGGTATGATTTTGGGTTCTTTGAGTGTGACTGTGTTTTTTTCGTATAAGATTGGGGTTGAAGGGAAAGATGTGGTGTATTCGATAAAATCTCGTGTTGAAGAGAATAATTATGCCGAGAGAATAGGGTTAAGAAAATGGGTGGATGATAACAATGTGCCAGGAATGGTGGATAAGTACGCGACTCAGTTTTATGAAACTGTGAATGAACAGATTGATAGTTTGGCAATGCAGTATAATGTGACGGAAATTGTTCAGGAAATGAAACAAGTGATTGCACCAAGGTTAACCCCGGCAAACTCTTCTACACCTTCTACCGCAATAGTAACGTCTAGCCCATATGCTGAAAAGATACAAAGTTTGAGAAAAATGTTTACTAATCGTGAATGGTCAGCAATCTATCCAGAAGTTAATGCTTTGTTAAAAGAGGCTCGGGTTAGCAAAGCAGATATGATTGAAAAAGCTAAAGCAATTGTTTTTCAAGGAAAAGATGTGCTTCAACGAGTGCTTGCAAGTAGTAAATCGATTGTTGGTGGCAGTACTAAGCTTGTTTTGATAGTTATTGAGTCGATTGTTTCTGGAGCAGCGGGTCTTTTTAATTTTGTTTCGCAGTTGATGGTTTTCATATGGGTTTTGTACTCTTTGATAACTTCAGATTCTGGTGGAGTTACAGAAAAAGTTATGCATATGATTCCAATTTCAAGATCTGCTAGGACACGGTGTGTTGAGGTTCTTGATAAAGCCATTTCCGGAGTTCTTTTGGCTACAGTAGAGATTGCCTTTTTTCAAGGATGTCTCACTTGGCTTTTGTTTAGACTTTTTAATATCCATTTCTTGTATATGTCAACGCTGCTTGCATTTATCAACCCTTTGCTCCCGATATTTCCCTATTTTTTCTCAACAATTCCAGCAGCAATGCAACTGGTACTGGAAGGTAGATATGTTGATGCTGTTTGCTTGTCGATTATTCACCTTGTGCTTATAGACTATGGTACTACCGAGATTTTAGAGGACGTACCTGGTTATAGTGCATATCTCACTGGGCTCAGTATCATTGGTGGAGTGGCATTGTTCCCATCTGCATTGGAGGTAATAACACAGTATTAATGGTAGCAAAATGGGTGGGTTGGTAATGGGTCAAAACAGGTTTGCATTGAAATGGGCTACTCTTTAGTCAGGTGGAAATGGACCAGCTTGGGTTGGTTCACTTACACTAATTTGTCCATGTGTCATATATTCTTTTTATCAATAACGAATGTGTCATAAACGAGTACAGAAACAAAATTAGAACATGAGTAATCAAAATCATAAAAAATTTGGGAGGTTATATGCAATATTGGATTTTGGGTGATTTTCAACCTGCTCCCCTTCCAACTCATTCTCGTGTAAAATTTGACCTGTTTGAGATAAAACAAAACCCATATTGACCCGTTCATAAGTCATCGGGTCAAAATGACCACAGTATCGTATTCCTATCTGAGTTCTTTACTCGTATATACTTCACATGTTTATTAGTTGTTTATTCTTGAATTTGCATGTAGGGAGCGATAATGGGGCCATTGATAACGACTGTTGTTATTGCTCTTAAGGATTTGTATGTAGAATATGTTTTGGATGAACCAAAAGAAGATAAAAAGGAGTAAAGAGGTTTGACTTTTTAATATTCTATTTGCAGATAATCTTTTTGTAAGTTTTGTGACAATTCATGTATATCAACAGGAACAATGTGTCTCCTATATAAATATAAAAGTTTACTTGAGAGGTTCTTTGTAAACTTGATGGGTCACTGCACTACTCTCATGGCGTCTCAACCATTTTGAGGGATTAAGGCGAAATTTCAAATACGGCCTTATCGGCATGAAGTTTTACATATCAATACTCGTGTATACTGTAGCTTAAACACACTTTTGGCTCCAACTCGTCCCAAAAGTGAAAAAAAAAAACTCTCAAAAATAGAAACTGTCGCTTTTCTGAAAAGCGGGCATCTTTTATATACATGTTGGTACAAAAATGGGGCTTTAAATATCCGGAAGCCTGAAGTATTAGCCTTAAGACACCAGTGTTACCAGGTATCACATTTTGCTGGAAAATAAGGTTCAGGCATTCGTCATATTTACTTGCAGTATTTTTCAGAAATATTCGGTCATACAGAAGCTAATCCCGTATGCATTCGTTGAATGAAACTACACAAAGAATGAAAACATACCGGAATTTTTAATCAGGTGCCCGATTGCTCGAGGCACCTCATCTTGTCATTTTGTTCTTGCTCATTCACCTAATCCCGTTATGCCGACTCTTTGGCCTTTCCTAACTGTTCAGAAAAATACTCATCAATTATGGTTGGATATATATGAATTGGAATTTGTTAAGTAAAAACATTAAAACTGCCCCAGCGGCTCGTTGTTTTCCTGGCCGGCGGTTTGGAGGGCCTTCTTCTCTCCCCTTTCTTCTGTATATTTTCCACCCTCCTTTCTTTCTAGTTATCTATATCTTTCATTTTGTCAGTTCTTATTGGCTCAAACGCTAAGATATATCTTATGCAAACAGCCGCTATAGGACTCATGTGTCTTTATTTGCTATTGTTTTCATGAGAATTATACCATGTTTTGGGTTTGGAAAATTTCAAATGAGCTTTTCTTTACGTACCAACTACTTAGTTTGGGTTTGCTCAGTGGTTACTCCTTGGCACCGCACGGGTCAAGTTTAAAACCTCCACATCAACAACCAATATGCCGTTTCATATCGTATCAGCATCATGTGGTCTGAACATTTTTTGTTCAAAAAGTTCAGGTCGTTTGTTTTCGGTAAGTCTAGGGCTTTCACATTTCAATATCATTTCTCTTTCCAGCATCTCTAGGTTGTTTATTAAGAAAGTTCAGGTCGTTTTGTTTCCAGTAAGTCCGGGGTTGGCCATTTCAGAATCATTTTGCTTTTCGAGCAGTTGTTGGGTCGTTTGTTCAAGTTGTTCTCTGCCAGCTTCAGCTGTTCCAGATTCATTTCGCTTTCTGACGGCCGTGAGGTCATTTTTCTGGGTCGTTCTCCGACAAGTTTTCAGCAAGGTGTTCGGTTATTTCACCATGTGTCTGGGCTGGTTTAGGCAGTTTCACATGGGATCCGTTTGTTCATGGGATGTATCAACGTGGGATAAATGCATAAGATAGAAATGAACTTTGTTCATATTAAACATTTAGAAGCGCGTTATCATTAACAAAAACAATCTACCAAATTGATCATTAATAGAAATCAACTCTTATTTATTGTCCGAAAATAGAAACGAACTTTAATCACGTTATTATTAATAGAAACGGTCACGTCATACATGTAACCGGTCACGTCATCCATGTTGCTATTTTTGAACAATAAAAAAGAGCCGATTCTATTATAATAATTTTTATAGATTGTTTCTGTTAATGATAACGAGTTTCTATTTTACGTATTAATCCCTATTTTTATTAACTGAAAGAGTCTAAAGACAAATCTAAAGTAAGCGGATAAGCTTGTGAAAATGTATAAACATAAATGAATATTAAAGCATATGTAAAGTAATAAAAGTAATATGTATTTTTGGGTATGGCATCAAAATCTGAAAGCGGTCTTTGATTTTCAATCTCAACTAAATTCTACCCGTCAAGAAAAGTGATTTTCCAGCAACTAATTTAAATTAATAATCGGATCGGAATATGTGTCAACATAATCCACACCGATGACATGCCCCTAAATATATATAGTATTATTTCTTATGGTTGGAATGTTGGATTCGGATTAGGTAGCCCCAATGTTTTAAAGCCTTATTTTTTAATCGAACTAGCCGAGGGCTAAAAAAGGGTTCACTCGAGTTTTTGTATTTCTATAATAATTTGTTACTAGAATAAAAATAGTCAAAATAGACTTACAATCCAATAAAAAAAAAAAAGGTATTGTTAATGACAGCCCTATGAACCGTCATTAACGTGCATAAAATAATTGTACTTTTATTATAAAATTCAGGAGTGATTTTTAATATGAATGTTATAACTTTTTGATGCATGTTAACGACAGCCCCCTGAGACTGTAGTTAACATTTTCGTAAAAAATAATATCAAGTTATTACAATCCAACAAAAAGACAAGTTTAAACTCAAAATTACCTCGATGAAGTATTTTGCATTTAAAAAAAAAACTTTAGAAAAAACCTAAAAACCGGTTCAACCGGAAAAAGAAAAAGAAAAAAAGAAAAGCCAGACAGTTCAACCATTGGGTGGTTTAATAAAAAAAAATGAGCCTAGAAAACCGGCCAAATTGACGGTTTTAAACCAGTTTTTAAAACATTGGGTAGCCCAATAACATCCTCCCTAGCATCAATCGGCCCTCCTTTACCCGTCACTTTTTAAAATCACACTATGCTAGTAATTGGCTAACTTACTAAACCAAAGATGAACGGGGTGGTGTGGGCCGGGTACGTAGTTCGTTAACGGAGTAAGAGATTCGCGTTATTGTTGATTCGAGTCTTAATAGGCCAAGTTTGGTTGAGTTGTTAATACTTTTTGTTTTCAATATCTTGACTGTCTTGTGAATTATATCTCAATGGATTCAATCGAAGGCATTATCATAACAAATTTATATTTGATTGCCTAAAGTTTGTCATTTTTAATCTTTTGTGCATATATATGGCATGTTCAATAAATCTGCCTATTTGTTAATACTATTTTGAGTAAAGTGCAATTTTGGTCCTTGAATTATTACTACTTTTGCAACTATAGTCCATTTCACTTATTTTTTTTGCTGGTGGTCCTTGAGTTTGTGTTTTCGTTGCAAATGTGG